>JARFJB010002003.1:433975-746475 GCA_036346205.1 Vesta saturnalis | reverse complement strand
CCTTAGACTTTGTGATGTAATAAATAATGTATAGATATAGAGTTAGTTGTCGTTAAGTGGATTGTTTTATCATGCGTGGACCGTACAGAATTATTTTTATGCAGTAGTTAATATAGTATGGAAAAAAATTATTTATTTAAAAAAATCTGCACAACATTTTCTTAGGCGTATGTTAATCAGTGGCAATACGGATATTTTTAACTTATTCATACTTGCTATTACATTAATTGTAAAAATACATGTAATCAATTAATAGGGTTACCATAACTATACTAAACCGGGACAGAGCCAATAGTTAACACAAAAAAATAAAGTGAGTAAGTAAGTACTAAAAAAAATGTTTTATTTATAAATATTTACACTTATTTAGTTATTTATTATACGAGTCGTACTTCTCGCTGGACTTATTTTTCTTAATTTTTTCATAAAAATCGATACATGTAACATTAAAATTTAGTTTACAATAAAGCACAGCTCGTACAGTAGACTCTTGCATACGACCCCGGTCATCTGACCAAATGTATTTGATAATTTAAAAAAAACGTTCCAACGCTACGGAAGTTTCAGGTCGACACAAAATATACTCGTCAATTTTCAGTATATTCGGTACTTCGATGTTATACTCACTAAAATGCATGAACATTTGAACCCATTTCTGAACATATTCAATTTCTTAGGTAGTTTTTGAATAATCGTTTTGCAGTTCACTTGCAAATTTGCAATTTCTTTTTGGCATGTTATGTTTGAACAGAAAAAACTTTTAAATTAACGTTCACAGGACTACGTTGCTTCGATTTACTGAGAAACGTTATGCCTATGTATGTAACATGTCACGCCACTGCTATTTTGTAGTGAGAGATGTGACATATACACGTTCTTTAATATATCCCCATAAGAAGAAATCTAATGAGGTAAGATCGCATGACTTTGGGGGCCACTGGAAAAAACCTCCACGTGCAGTCCATTTCTGATGATAATTATCTAAAAATTCACGTACTTCGCGGTGGCAGTGTAGACGGGCACTAAGCAGATTAAGGAGGCTAGGCAAAACTTCTTGGAGGAATTGAAGGTAATTTTACTGTGAAAATGCCACGCCTAACATTCATGAACCAGTGGTTTTATTTTGCATTTGTCGGATCCAAAATGGATTGTCTAATGCGTAACAGTACATATTATGACGATTTACAGCACCATTTCTTCTAATTTAGCCTCCCCAGAAAACAATACAAGATAAAAAGTTTGGATTAATTTCAAGTTAAGCACTCATTCACTGGCAAAAGTTTACACGTCTTGCGAAGTAATCATTGAGTAATTCCTGGATGATAAGGATGATACTTATATTTTCCAGTTGTCAGATTGACAGTTGACTGAGACGTTTCAGATGATGTTGTTATCTGACGACTACTGATATGCGGGTTTTCTTCAATATGAAGCAGAATCTCAAGTTATTTTTCTTGGTTACTGGTATTTCTATTCCTATGCGTTTTACATAATCTATACTGTCAGTAGATCGAGCATCTCCACAAAATTTTCAAAAGTTAATCGAGTAGGTTGGCGTCGAGCACGATACTTCATTCTGTATAACCTTTGAGCAAGAATACAATTTTTTGAGCCTCTCCTAACACATAAACCGTTTCACTTAATTCACTTTTATAGTAATTAATTATTTTACTATCGAACACACAAAACTTTCACAATCTTACCGTAAATTTGACATGCATGGAACCTACATAAAAAATAGTATATTATCTACCAGGCAGAGAAACCGTCAATTTTACAGCCGAGCTCAAGTTCGAAGGCGAGCCGTAGGCGAACCTTCTGATTTGAGCAAGGCTTGTTAAAAAGCTTTCTCGGTCGTACCTGTAGTAATTGTAGAAAATTTATTAAAAAACATTAGAAATTATAATCCAGTAAATAACGAGTGACAATGAACGTTCTTACATATGATTTAATACAACTATAATAATTTTCTCCGACTAATCTGACATGGCCCCTCATTCAAGCGAACATTAACCTACCTTTAAAATTTTATTAAATCTTCTTGCTATCAGCGTTTACAAAATTGAAAGTACAATTAGTGAGTGTCGAATTGCTAATGAGATTAGGGGCGTTAGCAATCGAATTCAAATCAATATTACGATCAGAGAGGATGGGGGAGAGTGGACACTCGCATAGGAAATCTTGAGATAAGTTTACTTCCTCCCAATTAACCATATGGCAGTAATAACTAAAAAATAATAGATTACTGTAAGTGCACAATGAATGCTTAGTTGTAAGATACGCAATTTAGTATTTTTTTGATTGGATGTTTGGGCGTATATGACGTTTGCCATCATAGCGTTTGAAAGCTTTAATTGTCGTTTCTGTAAATTTGTTTAACATTATTTATAGATAACTTTCGTTCGCTTTTTGTGCGGTTTACATTACATTGTAAAATCATTCTCATATTGTAATATTGAAATAATCGTACCTTAAAAAGTTTCTGAAGTTTGAATAACGGTCGTTTAACTACATTGTGACTCAATAAGCTGAAAATATTATGTTGTTAAAAAATAACTACCTTAGTGAACTAGCCATGTAAAGTTGCATCCTGGAGTTCATGTGATATTTTTGCAAAAAATTAATTTGACAGTACAGAAAATAGGGAAAATTGCACTTTTACATAAAAAAAAATTGCATTTTACTACTTGCTTATTAAATATGTACACGTTTTAATGTGTTTCACACATGTGAATTATACTTTTGAATGGTATTGAAATAATAACATTTGGAAATAAAAATAATTTCAAATTTGAATTTCGCGCGTTGAAGAAAATACTTCCTCCCAAGTTATATGAGGGCGCTATTAAGTCTATGAAATTTAACATTAAGTGTCCACCCTCTCTCATTACATTACAATATTACATTATTCTATTTGGTTATATAAAAGATTACATACACTCTAAAGAAAACAGTGTTGCCAAGTTTATAAAATAAGCGTAAAAATTATTACCCACATTGTCATAACATGTCAGAAATCTAACAAGCTGTTTCAATCTTATTGTGTATTGAAATCTCAACGTAACCCTCTGCAACGGTACTGTATTTCCAACCGACGTGCCCTTTTAAATCGCTTAATGTACCTCCATTGTCTACCAATAACGTAGCCGAAGTTCTTCGCAAACTGTGGCCGGTATATTCTGCGGAATGTGGAAGTTTTAAATAAGTAGCTACTTCTTTTGGTGTTGAGGAGGCTTTGTGCACACCTATTACAGTGCGATGGCTCTTTCCATTTTGGTATTTTATAAAAAATCGAGAGGTATTGTCGGGACGTAAAATTGAATATATTCTATATAACGCAATGTAAAAATCGACCACAATTGTAAATAAACGAGGTCTTTTTGTTTTTGTGTTCGGAATACTGACCATTACACGTTTGTCACAATCTGCTATACCCTGTACGTTAGCCTTTTCCACTCCAGCCGTATTTTTCTAGAGGCTTGCTGATATCAAATTACCTTTTTTACAAAAAAAAAACAATATTGAATTTACACACTTGTTAAGAAATGTATTCACATCGTATTAGCTCTAAAAACATTAAAACAAAATGGCGCCATGCAGTTAAAAATTCGTGCTATACCAGGATATCCAGAGTTTGGATATTGGTAATATACAAGGATATCCGACATGTGGATATCAAGAATAAGGTTTGACTTAGGTATGGAATGTTGTAAATGTAAATAAATAAACAACGAAAAATAGTTTTTTTACTTAGATGATTTATTTATATTAATTCAGAACATACAATAATAATAAGAATAAAACAAAAGTTCTTATAATTATAAAAATATACCAATATTCTATTTGTGAAACTGTTGAAAATGTTCCAAACGACATAATCCCGGTTTCTCTGGACACTGAAGGCACGTATTCCTAGTTAATCTTCGAATACCTTGTCTGCGACATACAGCACATACTTTTCTCAGTGCTCTCTTTTTCTCTCCCTTAGGCAAATGGGCTAAGACACCGTCAAGTTTAGGTGCAGCGGTGAGTGAAGACTTGGAAGTGGATAGATTCGATTTATTTGTAGAAACCATATTTTGAAAACCTTTACTATATTTCAACAAAATTCCATTGCAGGCTAATTTTATATAATCGTACATAGTAATAGGTGTATCCTCATTGGCGTGAACGTATAGTACTTTCGAATTAAGAAGCATGTGAAGTATTAGCTGCAAGGAGAGCTTTGTAAACTAAGTATAATTTTTGCGAATTGAGTTGTAAGGTTCTAAGCCCTGATCAATGGCATCTACGGCGCCCATATTTTGATTGTAGAAGTCAATGTGCTCTGGCTTTTTGTAATTGAGTTGCTTGGCACCCGACACGTGATGAGTTTTTTCACGAAAACCCGTTGTGTGTTTGCTTGTTAAAAGGTATACATCCTTTTTATCTCTGAATCTCACTATTAGCTGCATATATTTACGAATAAAACAAGCTTGATATTGTTCCAGAGGTAAATCTCTCAACTGCCTGGGAATTCCACGATTAGATCTGATTGTTCCTGTCACAAATGTTTTTTGAGAGAGCAGAAATTCTGATAGCCTTACGGATGTATACCAGTTGTCAAGTATAATCTCCCTTCCACTGTTTAGTACATTTTGGGATAAACGTACCACTATTCGTTCGGATACTGAAAGATTTTCGGTGCCTGGAATATGAGAAACGTCAAATGTATCTTTGCCTACCTACACACAAAAATTCCATGTATAGCCTCGTAAATTAGGGGCACTTGGGCATAATGCAAACATTTTTATGCCAAATCTCCTCCTTTTTGACGGAAATGCAACCTTCCTTTGTAAAGAACAAGGTGCTCTTCGATGGCAAAAACAGGGCCTGGGTCAACCAGATTCATTCAATTGCCTTTTAGCATTGCCATAAAAACGTCAATTCTTGTCAGAGGTTGGTGGGGAGGGCCAAATCGTATAAACTTCAGAATGGAAAGGCAACTATTTCGGCTCATTACATCCTTATGAAAAATGTTTGGTCCTGAACACAAAATACTAGTACTCCAATAGTCTGTTATACGGGGCAATTTCACCAATCTTGTTAGGATGTGAAGAGCAAGGAACACATATAATTCACCTTTTTCAAGTTTACGCCACTGGACGCCAAAAACGGTCAAAACGTTATTGTGTTGAAAATGTTTGCATAACAATCCCAGAAGATGAACCTACAGAAGATGTTAAAGAAGATGCGTCTGCGAGAGGGGTCAAAGTTAATACCGACACAGAATCCGAGAAGGCAGATGACAAGGAAGATCTAACAGATCGAGAGGGTGATGATGCTGATGCTTCTGATACAAAGTTACAATAAAAATCTTTTTATTATCGATAATGGAAGTCTATTATAGAAACACTATTTCAAATTTCCTGCCTTAGCGATTGCAGGGCCTTGCATGTACTTTTAAAAATATGCCGTTAGGTGGAGCCACCTCTATTACAGAAAACATTCCTTTGTCCATACACCACTAGATGGCGCCACAATCAAATTCAAATTTCGCACCAAGGAGGCAACAAAGGGAGGGCTAGACTCTAACATAAGTTCTTATAGCTGTTTTACAAGTTAGCATTAGAACCCCCTTATTAGAATACTATTCACAGCCAAACGGGCCACGACAAGAGGACGTAGAGCCTAACACAATTTGTTATAGCTGTTTTACAAGTTAGCATTAGGGCCCCCTTATTATAATAATATTTCCAGCCAAGGGGGCCACGACAAGAGGGCACAGACCGTAACACAGGTTCTTATAGCTCTCTAACAAGCTAGCATTAGGGTCCCCTTATTAGAATACTGTATCCAGCCAAGGGGTCACGACAAGAGGACGCAGATCCTATTCTTATAGCTGTCTTACAAGTTAGCATTAGGGTCCCCTTATTAGAACATTTCAAATTTCCCGCTGTACAGATATTTGGTTCTGACCTTGGCTAGCCCAAAGCCAATTCTCATGCCAGGGTCAAAGACAAGTCTCAAGGTCAAACCTGAGGTCAACCCCGAGGTCAGTCTCAAGGTTAAATTGCGGCCTCCACTTGGGCGGCCATGGGAATTCCCAAGGTCAAAAAGTGAAAGGTAAGGTGCCCCTCTTCTACTGTCTGGTTTATCTGGCTTTATGAACCTAAGATATTTTTGTTTCTTATTTTAAAATAACATTCTTTTCGTTAAGTCGTTTTTCACTGAAAATAAAAAGTGAAAAGGGGGGTTAGGGAAATCAACTTCTTATTTTATTTATAAGAATTTTATTATTAAATTAAAATAAAATTTTGAGCAATTAAACGTAAAACTTCATGTCGAACACATTATCCACTAAACTTAATTTTTATTGGACTATGGGTGGACATGCATTTTAAGAGTATAAATGCAATGTATGATATCTGTGTTTACACTAAACTTTTATACTAGTTTGTAGCCCATTCAATGACTAAAAAAATAGTCTTTTAAACTATTCGTTAATTTTATTTCAGAGGTATAAAAATATGGCGTTTAGAATAAAAAAAAATTTGGACATGGCTTTACAAAAAGAAGGTAGTGATAAGGATGGAAACAGAAAAACACAAAATCTCAGCTCGTCTTTTAATGAATTTGATCCTCTTCTTTCAGAAACAATAGTGGAAAATATAGAAATTCTCGAAGGCGACTTGTTAGACGAGAATGGTTTAGTTACTTTGACAATACCACAGATTAATGGAAACGCTTCAGGTTTGGAAATCCCATTAAATGTTGACTTTCTATCCATGAAAGGTTTATCCAGTGGAATTACAGTTAAGAATGCTTTGTTTCTACCTGAGGGATCCAGCAATTTAACCTCTGAAAATGCTTGTAATAATAATACTGTAATTACCGAAAAACATTTAACCCATGATGCAAATATGGAATGTCTCTCAGTTCCTGGCCCATCTTCTTTTGATGCTCAATTAAGATCAAAATCGTTTAGCGCTTATCCGTCGTTTAATTCAAATACTGATCACTTAGACGAAGACTTTGATGGGGAAAATGTTAAAAATATTTCTTCGGATTCAGATTCTGACACCTATGGAACTAGAATAACGAAAAAGATAGTGATGAGGATCTAAGCAATAAAGAAAGTCAATTTGGACTCAAAAACGAAAAAGGAAAAATAAGAAAAAAGTACAAAATGAAAAAGGTATAGAGGAACATCATTGAAAAAAGAGAACGGAAGATTAAGCCTCAAACATGCCTAATAGGCAAATGCGCAAATAAATGCGGGAACTTTGATGAAGAAACAAACAAACATTTTTGGAAGTTGACCTACAAAGAGAAACGTGATATTATCGCATCGAATATTTCAGTAAGGTGTGAAAAGACGACGTACTGGTAACGCTGCACGTAGGAAAGACTTAACTAAAGATTACTACTTATCCTTGTTAAACAAGAAGGTTAATGTTAGTCGAAAATTTTTTATGAATAACTGATAAGTTTCTAAGATACACCGAAAATCACAGAAATGAACTTTCAGTATCCCAAGAAGGTAAGAGGGGTAAACATCCCCCAAAAATAAAACTGCAGCCTCCTTGAGGAATGGCGTTACCGATTTTATAAAAATGCTACCTGCAGTGCCGTCTCACAAGAAAGGCAAGACGAGAAAGTACTTACCTAGTGAATTAAAAAACGTGTCGAATTTGTGCAGATTATACAAATTAAAAGAGAAACAAGAAAACAAAAACGTTGTTAGTTTAGCTGTATTCAAAAATATTTTAAGAATTCAATATTATCTAAAAAAGATAAATGTTTGATGTGACCAATACAAGGTGTGTCACGATCATGGCCTAGTAGACGTATCTATATCTATATCTATATAACTAAAATATTTTCAAACACTTTTAACTTCCGGTTATACCGATATTTTAAATAAAACACCGTGTATTTATGGCGTATTTAGAATCCTCTCTAAAATCTAGATGAAATTTAAGAATGTTATCCTATACCTAGTGTTAACCGTTGTTTTGGAGTTATGTACAAAAGAGTAATATTCAATCATGGTTGTAACTTCTCATAAAACTGCTTAACATGTTGTTGTGTTATACAATTTTATTTTGAAATTTTGACCACGTTACAAGCAAATGATCATCTCTGCATGCAAGCAATCTAAACTATTACACTGGGTGTTCATAACAGCCGTACCATCCCAACCTATTAAAATCAGTATATCTCATTTTTTTAAATGAAATACCGTATATATTTTTATATTTTTGAATTCTACATAATTTTTAAGGGTAAGCTTATTAAGGATTCACTGTATCTAAGTCTAATAGGTCTAATAGACCTAACATTAAAAAACGTGGAAACTAAGTAAAATTCTAATAACTTTTAAAGTAGCCTTTGGAAACAATGATTAAAACGAAATTAATCCAAATGTTAAATTATTTTGTAAGGAAATGCCTCGTTTAGCTTTTTCCAATGAAGATTACCTGAATTTAATTATTGTTTATGGAGAGTGTAACAAAATTTGGAACGTACGTGCCGAACTTTCGCACAACGATATCCAGACAGTCCAAGACCTAACCCTAAAATTATTCGCACTTTATTTAAAAATTAATTGGAATTTGGATCTTTTCGTCCGAAAATAACACCAATCAAACCTATGGTGGACAATGAGAACTTAGAAATAAACGTGTTAGCTTTTTTTAGTGCACAGCCTAATGCCAGTTTGCGTGAACTATCTCGATTTATTAATGTGCCATATAAGACGATTCATAGAAGTATAATAAAACATAAATGGAAGCCTTTTAAGTATTGGCAAGTCCAAACTTGAAACCTACGGATTTGGCTTTACGCGCACAGTTCTGCGAGTGAATGCTTGTAAATGTTCAAGGTGATGAAGGATTTATTGAAAAAATAACATGGAGTGAAGAGGTTAAGTTTTCTAAAAATGGGTTATACAACAGCACAATATTCATGTCTGGTCAAGTGAGAATCAACACAAGGGAAAGATGCTTTCAAGACTCTTGGCAGTTTAATGTTTACTGTGCAATTAAGAACAATAGAATTTTGTGTTTAAGTATTTACGATGAAAATTTAAACTCCGAAGGTTATAGCAACATTTTAAGGAACGTTGTGCAAATTTCTTTAAATAATCTACCAGTTCAAAAATCGGGACAAGCCTGGTACCAGCATGATGGAGCGCCGGCACACAAGCCCTATATTATTGGTAACATGCTGCATCAAATGTTCGAGGGCCGGTGGATTGCCAATAATGGTCCTTTCCATTGGCCGTCCGTTCACCAGATCTCACTCCTTTAGATTTTTTTATTTGGGGTTATGTGAAGGGACTTGTTTATAACGATCCTCCTACTACCAAAGAAAATATGGTTGACAAGCGTTCAATAACTTCGAAGAGGGCCAAATACAACGTACCACCAACGAAAATTTATTAAAACGAGTCAACAAATGTATGCAAACGAATGGCAATGTTTTGGAGCACCTGTTATAATACATATTTTATGTTTTATAATAAATATATAACGCTTCACATAGTTTTTGGTTTAAAATAATTTGACATTTCGATTTATTCCGTTTTTATCATTTTTTCCAAATGGTACTTTAAAAGTTGTATTATGCGTTGTCTCGCGATTTTGCTCAATCGTGTTTATAAGTTATTATAAACGGGGTGTGGTTCGTATTATTTACTTGATAGGCTTAACACTGTCACCTTAAATAAATCTCTTAAAGCGTTTTAAAACGTATATTGAATAAATTTAAGTAATATATTAATGAACAACACAACAAATGTATTTTCTTCTGGGGTTTGACGGCTACGGACTCGTTCTCCTGGGGGCGGCTTCCCGGTGAGTAATCGTTTCTGGAAATATAAATATGTATATTATCTTCTTACTCCTTACTCAGTCTGTAATATTCATATTACGGTCCTGTATTTACAGAAGCGGGTGCCGTTGCAACTAGTAATCTCGATACCGTTTTGGGTCGGAGGCGCCAGCGCAATGAACTCGAATCGTGTCGGGGACGGTGAAAATCAATATCGAGCTTATCCTTCAGTAACTCTGGAGCGCTGAAGCGAGTATGTCGTACTCCCAGGAAATAATACACGCGAAATGCGCGTATACAAATGCGAGATCTCGGGACGGTCTTTCTTTAATTTAGAACCGGTTTGATTAGGCAATTAGATTATTTATCTAACGGAACTAAGTACGGATTTCGATACTAAATTTAATTATATACAATTAATCAAGGGAACAAAATACTTGATATTAAAACTACTCTAAAAGGAATTTAATAGTTTAAGGTAAATCGTAATATACCCCAGGTCGTAGTTATTTTATTTAACTATCGGTAAATATTGGATAATTTACGTACTATCTAATTTATTTACAAACGATCTCACTCTAGGTGTTTCGCGATGGTTATATTGACTATGAATTTATACAACAGGTTTCGTGTGTACTCTCCTGCGATCAAAGGCACTGCGTGTGGTTTTATTGTGTTTGTCTGTATGTATTGTATATATTTGTTTCGAGCGGGGTCTCAGTAATACTCAGAAGACGTAGGCTATGGCCTGTCTTAACCGGATAGACTAAGAAAAAGGTCGTAGGTCTTTACAGCCCTGTAACTACCCTTCACCCTCAAGTGTTTGCGAGTGACGTCGGGGGTTACCCCTGCGTGGCACTCTTGGTGTTAGTGTACGGTGTGTTTGCGAGTGACGTCGGGATCTACCCTGCGTGGCACTCTTGGCGTTAGTGTAAGGTTATAACTCCTGGAGACTCAGCCCGGCGTTATTTACGTGTGATAGTATGTTACTAGGTATGGTTGGATTGTATAATTTACCAACTTACGTGTCTTTTGATTGCAGTACAAACGTTAGGTTGCCCGGCGCGCCGTGGTGCGCGTTATCATACGGTAGCGACGGACTCCTCGGTCACAATCAACAGGTCGATGCTTACACGAAGCAAACGGTGCGGCGGCGGCTACTGGTTTCTGGAACGGCTTGACTTGAATCTACTTCGATTCATCCGCGGTAATTAGCAGGTCGGTGCTTACACGAAGCAAACGGTGCGGCGGCTTCTCGGTATCGGCTTGACTTGAATCTACTTCGATTCATTGATTTTATCCATTTTTCACGTGCGTCGCGGGTTTATAAAGGTGCATCTGTGGGCGGCTTCGCGGCTACCGTGCGGGGGATGCCGTTATTTGATTGGTTGGGATCGTTCTGACGTGCAAAAACTTACTGGTTTTGAGAAATACACGTCAGCGGTGATTAATAAATTATTTGTTGTGCAATATCGCGTAAACTTTTGAAATTTTAGATATAGGATGGTCCGCAAATAATTTAGTCTAAAAAGCATACGTAAAGGACGCTGGTTCTTTACAAAGTTAGTGGAATTTTACTTACTTTTCATATTTTTTAATGTTAGGTCTTATAACTTAACCCTTTCACTACCACTTTTTTTATAATGTAATAACGGTAACGAATTTTTATTATATGCGCTAGGTAACGTTAAATAAACTCCATAAAATGACTTGAATTTTTTTTTATTGCTAAAAAATAACAATAAACAAATGGGACAAATATGTCCCGTTAGCATTTTATAACCGGACCCATATGCCAAATAACAGTAAAATACTCTTACCTAGACATATTAGACGTAATGCAGGTAAGCTGGATAAAATAATATCACTACAAAACAACTGTATAGGGAATCTTTAATAAACGTACCCTTAAAAATTATGTAGAATTCAAAAATAAAAAGTATATAGAGTATTCCATTTAAAAAAAATGAGATATACTGATGTTAAATAGGTTGGGATGGTAAGGCTGTTTTGAACACCCAGTATAATAATTTAAAGTTTAGATTGCTTACTTGCAGAGATGATTATTTACTTGTAACGTGGCCAAAATTTCAAAATAAAATTGTATAACAACAAAATTTTAAGCAGTTTTATGAGACGTTACAACCATCATTTAATATTACTCTTTTATACATAACTCGAAAACGGTTAACACTAGGTATAGGAAAATATTATTAAATTTCATCCAGATTTTAGAGAGGATTTTAAAAAATCCATAAAATACAGGGAGTTCTATTTAAAATAACGAAGTTGATGGCGATTTCCAGTATAACCGAAAGTTAGAAACGTTTGAAAATATTTTAATTAAAACCATCAGGTCCTAAAATCCCTGTGTACCAAGCTTCATTATTATATTCTGATTAGTTATTGAGATACGTCTATAGGCCATGATCGTGACACATCTTGTATTGGTCACATATCAAACATTTATCTTTTTTAGGTATGTGAAAGGTAATATTGAATTCTTTGTTAAAAATATTTTTGCATACAGCTAAACTAACAAAATTTTTCTTTTCTCGTTCCTCTTTTAATTTGAATATTCTGTACAAATTCGAGACGTTTTTTAATTCACTAGATACGTCTAATAGGCCAGATCGTGACACACCTTGTGTAATCGGCTTTTAGGACCTCACGCAGAAGTAGATACAGAACAATTTACTAAACACATTTCTCTAAAGGAAGAAGTAAAAAAATAATTTATTGATTGGTTTTAGTAGTAGGTATGCCGTCTACAACTTAACATTTTATGAGAGTGGGACACGATACGTTGACTGTTTTCTTTGGGGAATCTGAAGGAAGAAAAGGAGTCAACGAAATACGTTCCACTGATGTTCAGTATTTACATTATGTTGACCACACCAAAAAGTGACTTCTTCGGGGAGCATATCTCATGTGAACTATTTTCACTCGAAAAACGACCGTTTTGCTTGTTCACATAACCAGAAATGAGCTCTTAAAAAATTTAGGATCATTTTTAAGTTTTTCTTCAGCACAATTGTTAAACAAATGACACTTATGATGGTCAAGTGACTTCAGTTCTCGAGTAAGCATGACCTTGTAAGAATAAAAACCCCAATTTCTTCCTTAAAATTCGCCACGTTATCGAGTCCAACTTCTTGCGAACGACAATTTAGCGACATATTTCTATTCTCTGCAATACTTGCTGTTACAGCAGCAATATTATCGAGATTTTTATATTTGGTCGTCGTTTTGGTATTTTTTTTTATCATGTAGAATACAGTAAGATCCGAAAGTCCTGTCACCACCCCCTATTTGTGTGATGATTGTATGTGTTGTATGTGTATTTGTGAACATGCCACAGCATATGTTGATAGTTACAGTTTTAGGTTGTTTAGTGGTCCAGAATATCAGTATGGACACCGTCATTGTCACAGCACAAAATGAGGCGGCGCCAGGTCCTGTGTGAGATTTTCCGAAGAATAGGCAGGGTGATGTCGCTGAATGCTTCCCTAACAGCTTCCTTCGATTCTTCTACAGACTGATATCGTTGTTTCAAGACCTTCTGCTTAATTATTCCCCACAGAGAATTGTCGCATGATGTCAGATTTGGACTCCTGGGAGGCCACTCGATCGGCGCTGGCAGATTCTCCCTCTCCACCTCTGGGGTAGCACTTCATCCAAGAATTCTCGGACACGGAGAGCGTAGTGAGCAGAGCTCCTTCTTGTTGAATCCAACTGTCATCAAGAATGTTCAGTCTTTGAAGCTGTGCAGTGAACCATTCCTGCAACATTTCCAAGTAAGAATGTTAATTGACAGTACCGTCAAAAAAATACGGCCCTATCAGATGCCTACTGGACATTGCTGCCCAGATCATAACATGTGTTGGATTATTCTCTAACTCTTCATAATAATATGGATTTTCTTTGCTCCAGAAGAAAATACCCATATTCCGAGAAGATCGGTAAATTGCACATTCGTCTGAGAAGAAAACTTTGCCTCGCTGCGGGAGTGTCACACACACATCAAGTAATCTTGAGCAAGCTTCATGTCATCGCCGAATGTCCTCATCACTCAACTCGTTTACGAATGTTGGCTTAAAACATTTTAATTCCAAATCTTTTTTCATAGTCGTTTTTGGAATTCCAAGTTCAGAAGATCTTTTTCGCAATGATTTCTTAGGAGATCTGGTCACAGAATCCGCCACTGCTACACAAGTTTCTTGTCGTATTGATGGTCGACCTGTCCTCGTTCCATCCAGAACGGATCCAGTTGTTAACAGTTTCTGTTGCCATCGCAGTATCGTTCTCTTGGGTGGCGCTTCTTTATTGAATCGTGCCGCAAAATCCCCTTGCACATCTCTCATGGTTTTCCCGGAGTGTGCACGTTTATGAGCCCATGCACTTGCCAAAACACGTTCTCCCACACTATACGTACTTGTGTCCATCTCCTGAAAAGAAAAATTACATATAAGTATGCATCATAACACAAAAAATGGGGAGTGACAGGACTTTCGGACCTTACTGTACACTCACTTTCAAAAATTTTCACGATTTGACGAATTGTAACTACAGGAAGGTGATTTCTTTCACAATTTTCAAAAACGAGCGTTCGATTTGGACAAAAGATCAATTATTTTAATAAAACTTTTGATACGTTCCTGACGTGTGAATTTCACCATAATTAAACGCCAGACTACATTGAAAATAACTGTCACGAAATTTCATTTAGAAAATGACTGCTGTGACATTTTGGATTAAGAAACCCACTATAATCTCCAAGGTACATAGATTTTTATTATAATTCTACGACTTGTCGCTTTGGCCAAATAATCTCTATTTGCCGTTACTACATCAATTGCATCAACAGGTAAAAGATTGTTTCAAGTTAACTTATTTACATTGTTATCATTACTTAACTTTAAATTAATTACAAAGTATGTTTTACGGTTGTTTATTAAGCGTGTTCAATACCTAGTATAGACAACTAAAATTCGATAGGAGGCGCCGCAGTTTCTGCTTGAAATATTTCGTTCACGTAGTTGACTATCATCGCTCCCATTCCACAACAATATATATTTTTGTCTAATATCTGCTATTCATAGCAAAATTTGATTTCTTTCACTTGAAACTGCATTTTTCCGTAATTGTGGTGAATATTCACGATCTATTTAACTTATTTTGCTTTGTTCTTTTTTGTCAGCCTTTGTTTTTAACAATTTACAGAAATGTTTTAATTTTTGAAGTTTAAGGAAAAAAGAATGCTTAATTACAACATATTGCATTAATGAGTATGTAATGCTTTATATTGACATATTTATCAAACACCTTAATAAAATTAAAGAATAAATGAGAAATCATATTTAATCATTTTTTGCAATGTCAAAAAAATATTATTAGAAAATCAATTACAAAATTCTTTTTACTTTATTTATAATTATGATTCCAACGTAAGGTCCCGAATGTTTATTTCCTTTGGGAATGAAAATACATTTGTTATAAAATTTGATCAATTTAGGCAACATTACATTTTGCCATAAATGTTGGTCTTCATGAATAATAATAGTTATAATTTATACATCAGTTCTACATACATAAAGATAAAATTTACATCGATTGGGGCTTGAACCTTGATGGCACAGTTGGTTAGCGCGGTACTCTAGCAAAGTACAGGTCGTAGGTTCAAATCCTACTCGAGGTAAACTTTTATTTATGTATTTAATAAAATTTAATTAAATGATAGTTATGGATTTATGATTTCCTTTCAGCATGAATAATCATTTTATAAAACATGTACAATTCAATTACATCATACTAATGAATGAATGAATAAACATATTGTTCATATATCATACCAATCTTAGGGTGAAAGTAAACAATTAAGAAATAGAGATGGGTCATTAATTGGTTATTAAACAGGAAACAAGAACATAGGTGTGATTAGATAGACAATTGCTCGTACATCGGTAATTATCATATTCGGAATTTTTGTATCACTATTTCCGAATACATACAAACATTATCTTACACCATCAAATTCAAAACTCAAAACCTCATGATTAGTGTCTACTTAGTCTATTTAGACTATTTATCAATTATTATAAATGCCTTTAGAATACATAAGATCCATTGTTTATATCTTATTTATCTAATACTGGCAAAATTCAAAACTTGCTCAAGAATATACCCTAATAACATCAACATAATAGGTAAAGCTACTAATTGGCCGAGTAGTATGGGCGGGTCTAGCTAAGAGGCGGAGTCGTTAAACAAATTTCAATTCCACATAATTTATTATTACATTTTTAATAAAAATTTAGTGCTAAAATAGTGTATCTGTGTGAAAATGTCTATTGTGAATTTTAGTTTTACACCTATTTATTATTTACTATTTCATCAACTTAAAGTCAGTTTTTAAGTAAACAATTTATTTTTTTAATTATAGCATCATAATTCACTCGCACATATCTTCCTTAACCATATATCCAAATTTCAAGAATTTTTAGTCATTCACTTTTGCTCTGGAGTTGAACGAAGTTTATACTTTAAAATACATACTTATCTTTTTTTGGGTTTATAATGGTGTATTTAAATTTACAGTTGAAGTGCCATCATGATACTAAACAGTTCGTTTTGAACTAGAAGGTGTCAGAAAAAAACACACAAGTAGTTGAATGAGTCAACTGACAATTGACCAGGTTTCTTTATTTTACGTACGTTTCGGGAAATTAACATATGTTACTATTCCCTTGTTCATAAATTTAAATTTAAATATAACAAACGGTGGTCATAACTATCATCTACAAATCAACTAAAAAGTGAAAAATTAAAATTAATGTACAGTAATCCACTTACCTAAACAAATCTAACGAATGCTAAAGTTAACGTTTCGTATAATTCTTAACAATAAAACTTAAGTTTAATTAAATACAGCGGATAGAAGGCATCGTAAAGCATTCTTTCTACGCTGTAACCCTACAACATTAAATTTAACAATTTTCAGTTTTAGTATTACTTTTTAATATAGTTATTGTATATTTAAGTTATAGGTACAAACTAAACGTTTCGATAACACTTTGTTAGTAGTAATATGTATTAAAATTGTTAAAGATGTTAAAACAGTTTTCTGAAATTTGAAAAACTAAAACATACACATAAGCCTGCTATTAATAATAATTAATATTAATAGCTGGCTTATATTAATGTTTGAATTTTTTAAATTTCACAAATCTGTATTAACATCTTTAACGATGTTCATAGATATTACTACTGACGAAGATAACTGTAAGTATTATCGAAACGTTTAGATTGTATATCTTATATGTATATATATATATATATATATATATATATATATATATATATATATATATATATATATACAGGGTGATTGGTCGAAACCATTCATTAGAAGTATTAGGAGTTCCAGCCATGGCTGATTTCTGAAAGTTTGTATCTGGACTAAGTGATTCATATTCTATTCAAGGAAAATATTTTCATGATGACTGCACTTCCGGTTATACCGGACGTAGCCATCAACTTTGTTATTTTAAATTGAATCGTACCCTTTTTATGGCATATTCGAATTGTACTCGCCATTTTAGTAGAAATTTTATCAATTTTAACAATTCGAAAATTATTGGTTGAACACTATGACATTTGACAATGCCTACTGGCGTCATTTTTAGTACGAAGCAAGTAATATTGACGTTATGCATAGGGGTATCCTTAAGCTTTACGCTGATGCTTCTGGTACTGGCGAATTATCTACAGGGTGTTCAAAATGTGACTTCCATCTTTTGAAAATTAAAACCATCAAAACTTAGCTTTTTCAAATACAATGCCCAATATTTTCTTCCTTTAAAGGATGCAGAATAAAATTCTGCATTGATTTGTATTAGCATTCCCTATACCTATCTTCAACAGTTTTTCTCATATTGAGGTATTTGTTCATTTCTTCTGAAATTCAAAACGATTTATCTGATTTTTCCATGGATAGCCATGGAAACCACAGCTAAGTTTGTTGTTAGTAACTGTCAATACATTTTGTTGTGTTTCTGTGTTCGGTTTATCAAAATGGAAAATAGGAAGTATTCAAACAGGGATATTTTGAAGTTATTTTATATTCATGGAGAATGTGATAAGATTATTAGCAGAACTTGCCGTTTGTTTATTGACCGATATCCTCATTTAACACCAATGAGCAAGCACAAATTTAAGCGAATATAGTCAAACTTTTTACGGTATGGAACAGAGAAAGCTGCCAGAACACGATCAAAGCCTATTACTGGCGAAGAAGCTAATGAATTTAATGTCCTAACATATTTTAATAACTACTCCTAATACTTCTAATGAATGGTTTCGACCAATCACCCTGTATATATATATATATATATATATATATATATATATATATATATATATATATATATATATATATATATATATATAATAATAATAATATATATTTGTGTTAATGCATCAGCTTACACACGTCACATTATAATATATACAAGTAACACTAATAATGACATTTACTATACTAATAATGACATTTACTCAGTTCTCACTATAGAGTATGCTTGTAGCCGGCTAAATATTCATGATGACTATAATATCCTTCATTCGTTAATAATTTCTTAATTTTTTGTTTAAATTTATTAAATGTTAGATTACGAGTCGAAATGTCTAGTTTATTGAAAATAAGGGTCCACAATAGTTTATAGCAAATCTGCTGCTGTATACTCTATAAAATTTATTATTGATATTATTTTTACCCCTAGTATTGTATGTATGGATATCAGCGTGTACGTTGTATTTGTCCCAGTTTACTTTAACATGTAGGAGACACTGATATATATATATATATATATATATATATATATATATATATATATATATATATAATGAGGAACAGTCAAAATTTCTTGTGTGATAAAGACGTTTTCACATCCGCTCTGTATGGTAGATTCAATAGTACCCTAATTGCTTTTTTTGTATCGAAAATATTCGTTTAGTGTGCGCAGAATGGCCCCAGCATAATATAGAATAAGCAAGGAACTTTGAAATAATGCATAGTAAGCAGTTTTAATACATTCAAATCTACTAATTTCCATAAGTTTCGAAGAAGATATACAACCTTTGATAACTTTGTTGATAAAAAATCTACATGATGAGCCCATGCTAGTTTAGAATCTAACAGTACCCCTAGGAATTTTACGTATCTAGTATTTTTTTTCAATATTTTTTAATGAAAAAATTATTTCTTCTGTTTTTTCACTATTTAATGCTAAGCAATTTGCTGCAAACCATTTTTTAACATTTAAATGTGAAGATGCCATATCCGCTCTAACAAGAGCTTCACTACTGCCTACATTTGTAAAGCTAGTATCATCAGCAAAAAGTATAAAATTCGATTTGACGTCACACTTTGAAATATCATTTACATAAATAAGAAATAGAATCGGACCAAGGATTGATCCCTGAGGCACTCCTACCGCAACTATTTTCCGAATTTAAGTAATCTAAATCATGGTATACTATTTGGTACCGATGTGAAAGATAATTTTCAAAAAATCTTAAAGTTTTCGCTGTTATGCCGTAGTAGTTTAATTTATACAAAAGGATTTTGTGATTTACACAATCAAAAGCCTTTTGCAAATCATAAAAGGTGCACTTGTGTAACTTGTTGTTATTAACTCCATTAATTCTGTAATTGCTGCCGTCGTAGATTTATTTTTTCGAAATCCAAATTGACATTTACTGAATAAACCATTCTTCTCAAAGAAGGGACATACTTGATTTTTTACAACATATTCAAAAGTTTTTGCAATAATTGGAATTAAGGATATCGGGCGATAGTTCGATACCATGTCAGCATTCCTTTTTTTATATAGGGGAACTACCTTTGATATTTTCAGGCAAGCAGGAAAAACATTTTCATTTATACACATGTTAATTAACTTGGTTAATGGTATTATGATTAGGTCTTTTATATATATTTAACAATGTTATTACTTAATCCGTAAATATCGTGGCCTGTATTTCTTTTCATTTTGTCAATGATATCTCTTACAGTAATGTAAGAAACTTCGTTCAAACTAAACCTTAAACTGTGCTGATTTCCTGTTTTTTTTAGAAAATCTATATATTTATCACTACTTGTAGAAAGTTTGGCTACAATATCCCGTGGCGTATTTATAAATTGTTTGTTGAAATCGTTTGCATTTAAACTACTGGACCCCTTACCCGTATACTTATTTGTGTTTATTATATTCCACATAATGCGTGGATTATAATTTACATTTTTAAAGTAATTAATGTTGGAGTTCCTCTTGACTTCTATTAGCTTATTCTTATACTTAAGCCTAAAGTTGTGATAATCTTGGATATTCTTAGCAGTAGGATTTTTTTTACTTACGTCCCTTAAGAAGGTCGCCTTTTCTCTCATTACTTTGAGTTCCTCATTAAACCAGCGTATCGTGGTTTTTGCTGTACTACAATATCTTACAGTTTTTTTCCGGAAAACATTCATTAGCTGCATTAATAATCGTATCTAAGAAATATTGAAACTTGATTTCGGTAGGTATGTCCGTCTTTATTACATCCCAATTTTCGCACTGTAATTGTCTATATAATTTGTTTAAACCTTCTTGCGTAGTTGGACGTATCTTTCTTGTATACTTTGATTTATTCGAGGATGGTGGTACCTGGAAATTACAAGCAACGGATTTATGATCCGATAAGCCGATATCTACGGTCGAAAAGTTGCATAAAGCTTCATTAGCATTTGTTACGATATTGTCTAAACAATTTTTTTGTCTTATGGCTGCTTTAATTGAAATATTATAGTTAAACGAGTTCATCAAATCACCAAATTGTTTTCTGCGCGTACAAAGTTCATCGTTGAACTTAATATTGAAATCGCCACCCAAAAAGTGATAATGTTAGATTCACTTTCTGTAAAATGTCATGTATAATGTTCAGAAAACGCTGAAATCTCCTGATGGAGAGCGGTAAATACCAATTACAATCATGTTGTATTTTAGCAATTTGATGGCACATAATTCACAGTCTTTTTCTAAGTTGAGTGTATTTAAGTCATGTAAAACTTCAAATTCGATGCCTTGTTTAGCTAGTATGCAAACTCCACCATGTTGAAATTTTTTCTACAAAATGATGTTGCTAACATAATCTTGTATTGCAATCGAGTCAAAATATTTATAATTTTGCCAATGTTCACTTAACACGATTATATTATATTCTGATTTAAGTGTAGATAATGTTCGAGTTCTTCAATTTTATTATTTAAGCACTGTATATTACAAAATAATAATGATATTTGTGTATCATTTTTAATGATTTTAAATGTGTCACTTAAGTTACTTTTTAGGATAATTTCTGCCGGTGTATCTTTCAAGCAGTTTGTCAGTTCTATTTTTTTATTTGCTGGCTTGTTATCGTCCGAGTTTATATTTGCGTTAAAATTGAGCGTTTTGGGAAGCACGAAAAAAGCGAAACTTTTTTATTAACACTCCCATCGGCCAATTTTCCGGTTTATACAGATCGTCAATTAAACCATAATCGGTGCTAACTTTAAATGCAATGCTACGAGCCTCTTGTCTTCTAGGTAAAGGTTCTAGCTGAAAACTAGCTTTTCCTGGATACTTGTTTTTTAAATACGCTTCTATTTGCTCTGCCTCAGTAGTAACGGCAACCCGACCGACGTAAATCCACGCGCGCTTGGCTACTGCGGCAAAACTAGCTCCTGCCGTATTATTTTCGGCATTGCCGATAATTGGATTGACTTTATCCTTATTGTTATTATTTGTTATAGATTGCTTGGATGCTTTTATATTTTGGTCTTTGACCCTAGTTTTGATATCATCCAACTTTGTTGTATTTACCTTGACATTTACATTATCGCAGGAATTTATACTTTCCTTTAAATTAGAATTCTCCGAACAATTTTAATATTATTATTAGAGTTGTTACCATTATGTATTGGATTTGCATTAAATAATGAACTATTTTTCTTACTATTACTGCACAATCTTATTAAGTCAATATTACTCGATTTTAATGCTATTACTTCATTTTTAATTGTAAAATTTCATTTACTAATTCAGCTGTTTTAAGGCGATCACTTCACTAATTATTTCTTTTAGTTGTTCATTTGTGATCTCGAGACTTACGTGATGATCGTTAGATCTGGTATTCACCATTTTAATCTATTTTTTAGGGACTTATTTAAGCACTATATAAACACGACCGTTCAACTCGACGTTAAATAATATTATATATATATATATATATATATATATATATATATATATATATATATATATATATATATATCATCATTATCTATTATCTATTTCACACTCTCTTATTAGGGTCTCTAACATACACTTTATCGCCTTGTTTAAGTCTCTTGTTGTTCCATCAAAATAGTCCTCTGCTTAGCTTTGTGTATTTTCTATTGGGATTTTACCACTGCATGTTTTGTTATGCAAGTTACATTACTAAACTTTGGCAACCTACCTACTAATTTTCATTTATCATTTCATTTGGGGAAGGCAGATCAATAGGTTTATTTCTCAATTCTAATAAGGCTAAATACGGATCTTTATTGTTTGAAATCACTTTTTTAAGTGTTTGTTTAACAGCTTTTATATGTCGTATATTTGTACTAATTAGATAATTGACTTAATAATTACCAATTGGATTTTTTCGTTGTGTGACTAATGCGTTAGAGCTAGGAATTTTTACGATTCACATACAGTGATAGGTACAAGAACATCTTGTTTATAATATTTAATAATTCTTTAATTCAATACTTTATAATTAACTTTATTAATAAACTAGTATTTTTACAACACGTCTACTTCTAATTTCCTAGTTCTTAATTGTCTCCTAGCAACATCTACAGCATATCCCTTTTTTAGTTTAATACATAATCCTTAAATTTTTTTGGTAAATTTATACACCTTTTTGGTCGTCTACTGTTAGCTACAACACCTTGAAAATCACTGTTACTTACATTCTTTAAACTAGTATTATTTGAATCAGATTCAAAATTTGTACTATTCCTAACTGTAAAATTATTTAACGATTCTCACAGATGGTGTCTATTACGCCTTACTACACTACCATTTTCTCTTTTTATTAAATAGGAACGCGGTTCTTTACACTTTTGAAGTATCTGTGCTGGTTCCCATACACCCTCTCTTTGTTCTACTACACTTTGTCCAGGTTGTCGCTCTTTCCCCTCTCTTGACTTTAAGTCATAATAATTTGTTGCTAATGATTGTTTTAGCAAGAGTTTTTCTTTTATTTTGTTATTATCAATATTTGTTGTTATTGAACTGTGACTATTAGATGTTAATTTTGTTTTTAACTTTCTATTCATCAATAGTTCTGCTGCAGAAAATTTAATGCCGCTAATTAGCGTAGTTCTATAATTTAATAAAGCAGTTTCTAGCTCAGCACCTTTTCTTAAAAATCCTTTTGCTATTTTTACCCCACTTTCCGCTAACCCATTACTTTTGGGATAATGTGGAACTGCTGGTAACAATTTCAAAATTAAATTCATTCGCGAATTTTTTAAATTCAAAGGACGTATATGGCATATTATCTGCTATTAACTTTTTAGGTATACCGTGAGTTGCAAAACAACACTTAAATTTTTTTATGAGTTCCGCAGTGTTTTAGCTTTAATTGGTATTATCTCTAACCATTTTGAAAAATAATCAAAAATCATTAAATAATTTTTTCCGGCATATTCGCAAATATCTGAAGCAACATTTTCGAAAGGTGCATTCGGTATCTCATGACTTAATAATGGTTCTCTTATTTTACTGGGACGAAGCTTTTCGCAAGCTTCACATTTTAATACATAATTTACGATATCATTGTTCATTTTAGCCCACTATAGGCTTCCTCCGCTCTTAATATTGTTTTGTTAATTCCAAAATGACCTTCATGCACAATTTTTAGCATTTCATTTCGAAGCACACTTGGCACAACTAGCCTATTTTTATACATTACAATATTTTCTACCACATGAAGATCACTCTGGATGCCATAGTAAAATTTCAATACTTCTGATAGCATATTAGATTGTTGTGGCCAACCCTCTAGACAAAATTTTTTAACCCTCTTAAGTACTTCATCTTTGTCAGTCTCTTTTTGAAAAATTAGCTTTTTATTTTCAGATATATTTACAATCGCGTGTATATTATGCACTACTTCAAGCACTGAAGGATCATCTTCAATGTTCTCACTCTGAAAATTTCTTGACAATAAATCTGCTACATACAGCTCCCTCCCAGGTCTATAAATTACATTTAGGTCATATCTGATCAGTTTTAACCTGATTATTTGCAACTTAGGAGACGCAATATCTGAGCGTAATTAATTTCGGTATTAGTTAGGCTACGAGAGGCAAAATTAACAGGTTTGTTTTCCTGCAGCAAACAGCATCCTAACCCAAATTTAGAAGCATCACACTGAATTACAATTTTCTTTTCATCTGTAAAATTTTTCAGTACTGGAGCATTCATTACTAATTTTTTTAATTCATTTAAATATCTATCATGAACTTCTGTCCAAGAAAAACTTACATAATTTTTTAATAAATTTCTTAAAGGAGTTGATATTTCAGATAGATTTGACATAAAAGGTCGGAAATAATTAAACATCCCTAACAATTGTTGTACTCCTTTTTTGCTCTCCGGGCGTTTGAATTTCTTGATAGATAATTCTATCATTATCAATTTGTACACCACCTTCATTAAAATTTATACCTAAATATTTAACCTGATTCTGTCTAAACTGAATCTTATTACAATTAAACTTTACATTTAATTTGTTTGTCCTATCTATTACTTCATTTAAAATGTCATGCTCCTCTATCGACGACGCTGCTATTAACAAATCATCAAAATATATAATGACTCCCGATATATCACCAAAATTGTCATTGTTAAATTATTGAAAAATTTCTGGTGCACAGCTAAGGCCAAAAGGTAGTCGTTTAAATTTATAATAGCCGAAAGGAGTACTGAATGTACACAATTCACTGGAATCATCATCTATCTCTATATGATAAAATCCGTCTTTTAAATCTAGTACTGTAAACTACTTTTTCCCTGACAATTTATAGCAAATTTCCTGTAACGGGTGGTTTTTTTTCGTTAATATTATAAGGTATAGGCTAAACGGTAAGAGATACAAAAAAAACTAAGATACGTATCCCGTTCTCTTTTTTAGTGTTTAGTTTAATGGCGCAATCGGATCTACGCTAACTAAACTGGTTTGGAAGATACAGAGTGATTCTCAAAATCTGCCGGTTTTTATTATCTATTATGACTCGGTTATTTATGGAGATAAAAAAAGCTTTGGATACGAAAGTTTTATGACTTTTTACGTTGAATCCAGTGGCGTTCTTTAAAAAAATATAGATGTTTTATTTTTTGAGATATTATCAAAAGTAGCATTTTCTTAAATGGGACACCCTGTATCTGATAATCTCAAAAAATTGCATTTTTTCTTGAGATTGCAACAATATATAACACTTAATATTTTGCATTGTCCTAAATAGCTAAAATACTAAAAAAAATTTTTTTTTTTTTAGTTGGCCATGGATTTAATCAATTCTTTATTTTATAATAGGCATAATAAAATTGCAGATAATAACAATAATAAAACATTAATAAACTAAAACAACAACTACAAAAAACAAGAAAAGATGTATAACAACTCAACAGTAATTATTTCAAATACTTATACAGGGTGTCCGCTAATTAATGGTACACAGCAAAACTGGATATTCCTTGCTTAAAAATATTGCGATTTAGCCAAACTTACCTTAGTCCAAAAGTTGATCATAACCGAGATACAGGGTGTTAAAATGTTAATTTGCATTTCGTTTTTTCTTAATAATTCATCAACAGGGCGACATAACGGCACAAAATTAGATTTTCGGGGGTAAGAAATTCAAATCCGTTCTTATTTTGGACGCCACTTGTAGAGGCCGTCACTTACAGTACATTACATCTATTAAAAATGACCTAATTTTTTTGTATCTCCCTGTATTAGCCTAAATATTAAAGATTATGAATTTTCCATCTATTTTACAAAAAAAAGTTATATATATATATATATATATATATATATATATATATATATATTGGGATGTATAATATGTAAGGTAACAAATAATGTAATTAATATATAATTATTTTAATAATTTGTATGCACCGTACTAGCTCTTATCTCAATGTGGGGATAGGGTTCAGGATTTTGTGGGAAATAATATCTGGTTTGAAAATATATGTGGATTGCACTTTATAAAAATTATCTAATGTGAGAAATGCATCTGGATAATATTTATACACTAACGCATGCGTAATAAAGTTACTGAATACAATTATCGAAGATGTCAGAATTGTCAAACAATGACCTGTTGAATTTATGTTTATAATATTAACTGGATAAAAGAAATTTAAAATTTGGAAATAATTTAAAATTTTGCTTCTTTTGCAGGTGTTTACACAAGTATTATTTAAACTTATACACCTATACATATAACAAATAATAATTGCAGGAAATCAACACAACAAAGAATACAATACACAGGGTTATAATCAAAAATAACTCACATGTAAATGTCCCAAAATTCAAACAGATGTCTTCACACAGGTGGTACCAAATAGATGCAGGCACTTTCCAATATGATCGAAGATCTTTATGTATGAAGTTCACTGCTACCATACACCCACAAGCTGCAGACTGGCCCTAGGTTTTGTTGTTCACTTTGCTTCGGTAACTGGTAATATTTCTCCACTTTACGGCTTCACCCCAACCACAATTTTTAAATTGATAATGTTTTATTTAAATGTATTAATGCTTGCTAATTGTAACGTTTTAATAATATTTAATGGTTATAAAAGGTTTAAGTTAAAGTCACTTTATTTTTTTAGGCTCCGGCTCAAATATAATTTAAAGAAAATCGCAGCAACAAATAAAACACAAATGAAGAAAAAATTATTACGATTTTATTTTGGCAAAACGTAACCAATATTCAATTCAACAAACGAAAATTTTAAAACGTTCAACATAAATCGTCACAAGTAAGAAAATACTTCGTAATGAACTTTACGAAATTGCACAGGTATCGGTAACTTAACTTATAATTTTAAAACAATTGTCGGAATAAAAACAATTGCGTCTGATTTCTCGTCTCTCCGTTCGTATTTAAATTCTTCCCGATAATTATTTAGGTTAGGTAAACTTACTTGAAACACAAAAATCACTACACTATTTTTAAACTATTCAAACAACTGGCAAAATTATAGAGAGAGATCTGATCAAGGGCAATTCCTTTTATACCCTTTTGTTGGTTACCGTATCTTCAATTTTTTCTAAGCAATTCTAAATATGTAACCATGTTTCTGATTGGTCGAAAATAATTTGAAAACTTAACTAAAGTATAATTTTAGCGATAACTTCCTTATACAATTATGGATTTAAATTTTAATGACAGAAATGGAATCTGTGTAATTTTACGCATAAATAGATATCCAACAAGATGTGGTTCTTTTAACTATTACGCAAAATGACCTATTTTAATTTAAATTTGCTTATATCTAACTAACCTTATAAACTAGAAAACACACTAGAAAACACACATTTAAAGTCCGAAATCTTAAATTTAAAAGAAATTTTATGTTTACCTAGTAAAATTATATACCCAACCCCATTTCATAATTTTTGCGCTGAAATGCTTTGTACACTTTATATTACTATGTTAAAATGAGGAAGACCTCCTATTATTCACTTTAATAATATTATTTAATCCTAATTTACTCTAAAAACTACAAATTTGTGAAAAAACATTTAATTTAAAACATAACCAAACTTAATTCTAAAATTACAAATAACTTACATTTAAAAATGTTCATGTAACTCAAAATGTTATTCAAACTATTTGTAATAACTGTCTTTATTAGATTTATAGTTCCTCTCGCTTGCATTGTATAATTTAATGTCACATTAAGAAATATCGTTTAACACACTTTCTTGAATTTCTACTATGAAAATGTATCTACATGTAAATGTCTTTGTGTGATTTTGTTCTATGCACTGTTATTAATATTTAAATTGCATCACAATGATTGTCACTCAATCGCTTCCAAAAATATGTGAGAAATGATCAAATTAAGTTCATATTATAACCCTTTTCTAAATTTTACCAAATTTCCTGCATTCTAAACTACTTATACAATATCCCTAATATAAATCTATCCTTACACTATGTGTACAACACCTGTAAAATATTCACATGCCAAAATGCTTTCGAAAAAATGAAATTTACTGAAACAAACTAAAGTACTGAATTGAATTTACGGAAATAAGTTTATTTAACATTCCTGACATCCTTGCAAGTAGCACAATGCTTTTTATGATTAAATCAAAATGTATAAATGTTATTCAGATTGTTTCAACCAAAACAAATCCACTTTCTACCCATCGTGAACCAAATTACATCAAATAAATGTCTCGTACATGTATTATGCTTGAAATCACCCTTGTTTAAAAGAAATTACTAGTTAAAACTGTCCGATCCTGTCTTACTCTTATCTAAAATCTCAATATATATATATATATATATATATATATATATATATATATATATATATATATATATATATATATATATATATATATTCTCACATGTAAAATTTTGCTTGAAGTACCTAGGTTGTAATTAAATCAGATGCAATAATAAATTATTATATAATTATACAATTACTACAGAACTAACAACAAGAAAACTACAATACAAAAATATTAACATTTAATAAAAAAAGAGAGCATCTTTCGACAATAACTGTTCAAAGTGATTACCATTCACTTCAATACATTTGAGAACCCATCTGCTGAACGACCATCTTATCCTAAATAATAACTGATCGTTTCGAAACTGTTCGACAGCATTTACAATTTTCTGCCATAATTCTTCTCGAGTGTTCACTGTTTCTTTATACACGAGCCATTTCAAATATCCCCAAAAACAAAAATCAAGTGGATTGAAATCGGGATTTCGAGGCGGAAATGAGGAAATTGAACATTTATATAGTCTTTGACACGTCTAGAGAAATGTGCAGGGGCTCCATCCTGCATGAACACCATGTTTTGTCTTAGTTCTAGGGACAAATCATCAAAATACTCGGGTAACTGAGTTTGCAGAAAATTAAGGTAGATTTCGCCGTTTAAATTAGTAGGTAATTCGAAGGGACCCAATACATGGTTACCAATAAGGCCGCACCAAACATTAATTTTAAATTCATATTGGAAGTGATGTTCAGCTACTAAATGTGGATTTTCTAAATCCCACGAATGTTTATTCCTAAAGTTAAAAACGCCTCTACATGTAAAGGTTGCTTCGTCGGTAAATAATATTTTGTCTAAAACAATGGGTCGGCATTGTGCTGGATACGACAAAAACGAGCGAACGCCAGTCTAGCTGGCAAATCAGCTGGCAGTAAATTTTGTACAGGCGTGAAATGAAATGGATACAGTCCCTCTTCAGTAAGAATTTTGTGAACAGTGGACTTACCTAAGTCAGTTCTCGCAGCAAGGTGTCTTGTGCTTAGTTCACTGTTTTCAGCTACACGAATCAGAATTTCATCTTCCTGGTCAGGAGTTATAATCTTAGGGCGTCCTGTAGAATCTCGTTTGGGACGAAACGAACCTTTTTCTCCCAGTCGATCATAGAGATTCTTGAAAATTTTAAAATCTGGCTGTTTCCGTCGTGGATACATTTCCAAATACCTTCGATGCGTCCTACGTCCATTAAATAATTTCTGCGCGTATACACAAATCATATGACGCATTTCTTCATTTGAAAACTCATTATGTTTGGGCATTTTGTACACAGTTATAAAAATTAAAAAACGTACAAAATATCAACAAACACCCATAAAGTTTGACATTTACAATTATAGCATTTATTATTGCATCTGATTTAATCACAGCTTACTTCAAGCAACATTTTTATGTGGAATTTGAAAAGGTGAACTGAATAATTTATACGCAAATATCTTGAAAACGGTCACTCGGAGAGACATTTACAAGGTATAACTTTTTTTTGTAAAAAAGATGGAAAATTCATAATCTTTAATATTTAGGCTAATACAGGGAGATACAAAAATAAGAACGGATTTGAATTTCTCGCCCCCGAAAACCCCCACATATCTAATTTTGTGCCGTTATGTCGCCCTGTTGATGAATTATTAAGAAAAAACGAATTGCAAATTAACACTTTAACACCCTGTATCTCGGTTATGATCAACTTTTGGACTAAGGTAAGTTTGGCTAAATCGCAATATTTTTACCCAAGGAATATCCAGTTTTGCTGTGTACCATTAATTAACGGACGCATTGTATATAACAATTAGCATAGGTGGTTAATCACAATAGGTGCTCAAATTGTCTTCCATTCTGCTCGATGCATTTTTGGGCTCTGCGTGTAACTGAACGAGTGGCGTTATAGATTTGAATATTTGGCACTCTTCCAATGCAATTAATAAAATTTGCTCTGAGTTCTTTTACAGTATTACTTCGGGTTTTATAGACTTCATTTTTGATAGATCCCCAAAAATAAAAGTCGAGTGGCGTCAGGTCGGGGGAACGCGGAGGCCATCTGTTTGGTCCATATGTACCAAGCCAATTTTCGCCAAAATTGACATTTAGTAAGTCCCTTACCATGTGGCTATTATGTGCTGGAACACCGTTTTGTTGTAAATAAACATTATTTCTTTCAGCTAATAGCATGTTATCCAACTCCATTATTACACATTCTTCCAAAATTTGGATGTATCCTTGAGCATTCAAATTTTCATTAAAAATTCTGTAGTTAAGGACTTTGTTTTGATATAGCGTCACCCTTACATGGAACCCAAACCGTCCTTGTTGTATCCTGGCGACCGTCTGATGAGGATTTATGTTTGACCAATATCGATTATATTATTATGTCGATTAAATATTCCTTCGCTAGATATAAAAGCCTTGTCGGTCCATATTATATTTTGAAAAAAATTGGGATTCCGATTAATCTGCTGCGAATACCAATAACAAAATGTTAAACGCCGCTCTTCATCTCCAGGATGGAAGTTATGAACCTTTCTTATTTTATATGGTTTATACTTATGCTTTCTTAACGTTTTTAAAACTTTAGATTTACTTGTGCCAATATCTTTCTCAATATTACGGCTAGATATCGTCGGATCCGCAGCAACACAAGCTAATGTATTTATTTCATCTCTTGCTCTATTTGCCTTATTGTAAATCTTACTTCTTGGTTTTCCAAATGATCCATACTCACTTAAATTGTGATATAATCTTTCAAATATTTGTTGTTCTGGCTGTCGTCGTTCCGGATAACGCTCAAAATATAAGTCTAGAGCTGCGTCTTTATTTTTATTACTCTCAATGTAGCACTCAAACATATTTCATTTTTCATAATTTTGAAAATTATTCATTTTAATCACCTTTTTTAAAAAATATAATCGGAAACGAAATAAGAATACCAATACATAATTGTTACTGAATTTTATGACATGTAAACAAACAAAAACAATTGCTAAAACATTCAATTAATGGCCAACTAAAAAAAATATTTTTTTAGTATTTTAGCTATTTAAGACAATGCAAAATATTAAGTGTTATACATTGTTGCAATCTCAAGAAAAAATGCAATTTTTTGAGATTATCAGATACAGGGTGTCCCATTTAAGAAAATGCTACTTTTGATAATATCTCAAAAATTAAACATCTATATTTTTTAAGAACGCCACTGGATTCAACGTAAAAGTCATAAAACTTTGTATCCAAAGCTTTTTTTATCTCCATAAATAACCGAGTCATAAGAGATAATAAAAACCGGCAGATTTTGAGAATCACTCTGTATCTTCGAAACCAATTTAGTTAGCGTAGATCCGATTGCGCCATTAAACTAAACACTAAAAAAGAGAACGGAACACGTATTTTAGTTTTTTTGTATCTCTTACCGTTTAGCCTATACCCTATAATATTAAGGAAAAAAAAACACCCTGTACAGTGGGTATTAAACAATACTCACGTTTAACATACTTATTTAAGTCTATTGGATCTAGACACAATCTGATATTTCCGTCCTGTTTCTCAACCATTACCAAGTTGCTCGACCACACAAGACTTCCGTTAACTTTTTCAATAATTTTATTTTGTTCCAAATTTTTAAGGCACTCAATAATTTCTCTTTTATAGAATGTGGCACTCTCCTTGGTGGTCCACTACTGGTATTGCACCTGCACACAATTCAATTCTATATTTATTAGGAAACGAACCTATACCTGTAAATTTTTCAGTAAACCTAGCTCTATACAAGATTTTAAACCTAACAAAGCATTACCTTTATCATCATCAACCACAACAAATTTCAACATTTTTGATACATTTTGTATAGTGCTAATGAGACTTACTGATCCTATCGGCCTGATGCGAAAGCCACCATAAGCCTCCAAAACTATATTTGTTTTTTCTAAATTATCAACATTTTTTATAATTTTCATAGGCAAAATATTTACCTCAGCCCCTGTATCAATTTTTACTTTCACTTTATTATTGCCTATACTCATAATTTCCGTCCACGCTCTGCTTCTATACTATTTATAATTTTCATCGTTTCTACAATCATATTATCTGAAGTTCCAACTTCTTTAACTTTTTTTAAATTAACTTTACATGCCACCTTAAAATGATTTAATAGACCGCACCTGCTATACTGCTTACCGAAAGCTGGGCATTCATTAACGCCATGATTTGTTCTGCACCTCGTACACAAAAATTTCTTTTCACTTTTTCGTATACTACTGTTTCTATCATCCCTCTTCGTTATAGCTGATTTAAAATTTACCACTACTTTATCGTCTTGTAAATTTTTTAGTTGTTCCTTCATAATTTCACTTGCTTTACACGTTTCTACACATTTTTCAAGATTTAAATCTTTCATCGTTAATAATTGTTCCTGTAATATTTTGCTGTTGATTCCCAACACAATTCTGTCTCTTATCATATTTTCTTCTTCTTCTTTGAATCCACATGATTTCACTAATTTTTTTATTTCTTGTAAAAAATTATCTAATGGCTCGCCCTCTTTTTGACTACGAGAATAAAAGACGTATATTTCATATATAACATTCTTGTCGGTATCATATATTTTTCAAATTCTTTGATGACCTCTGTATATACGTTTTCATTCTTTTTTTCCATTTTAAAATTATTGTATACTTCAATGGCATCTTCACCCATACAATTCAGTAGTAATGCTACCTTCACCTTGTCTTCCAATCCATCTTTCCCACTTGCCATTAAAAAGATTTCGAATTGTTGCTTAAACTTACGAAGATTTTCTGCAACATTTCCTTCTAATTTTAATTTATTAGGTAGCCTAGTTTCCATAATCACAAAATTTCTTGGTGTGCCACGCTTTGTTTAACGTCAATATTTTTATATATTGTTGTTTATATTTCAAACTAAATTTGAATATTTTAATTAATAATTACTTGAAGAACGACTGCGCCATGTTTATAATATTTAATAATTCTTTAATTCAATACTTTATAATTAACTTTATTAATAAACTAGTATTTTTACAACACGTCTACTTCTAATTTCCTAGTTCTTAATTGTCTCCTAGCAACATCTACAACACATCTGAAACACTAAACCTGGGGCAATAACAAACAAAATGGGCCACGTACCATGGATATAATTTGTTTGTTATAATTCATTTCAATTATTTATTTTATTTTTCAAAATTGCTCTAGTTTGATTGATGAATGTAACGACTTATCCATAATGTAACGCCTTGACGTATTAATTTTTTGGACAGAAAACATGTAGATATTGATTACTTAGTAATAAATTTGAATTGAGATTTAATTGTGCATTTCATCTTATTATTAATTACATGTTAATTATTTTTGGGAACTAATAAACTAGACATGGACGCAAATTTAAGTTATATTTTCTAAATTGTAGTTTGTTCGTTTGCTAATGTGAAATTTAATATGTATGTTTGAGAAGCCATAGAACAGTATGGTTTTAAATTAAAGTATGTACAGGTATTAATTTAGATCAATGACTGGAATAAAATCACATATCGTAGAATATCCTACTTCCTTACTTTCCGAAAAATGAATTTAACATAATGTCGATAATTAGCAAAAAATATTCTACGTAAAGTCAATTAATTAATACCCAAGTACTTAAATTTGATTATATAAGCTCTTATTAGCCACACACCGATTTATTCTTCATTTGTCGGTTATACCGTATACACATACAACATGGTCCGTGCGTGGTATATGAAAAATAATAACAGTGAAATCTTAAAAAATTATCAAGATCCAAAAGAAATATTAACGATGGAAGAAGTATATAAGTTGTCGTTAGTGGAACATTTTTTTGTAAGTAAATTTTAATACAAATTGATTATTCTTAATACTAGATAAGAATTTATCATTAATTTAGTAAAAATTTAGACTTTTTTTAATTCTGATTTCATAAAGTTAATAATTTAAACAGGTATTGCTGAAGAACACATAGTTCCTAAGCGATAATACAAGATATCTAGATTAAATAAATTGTCATTGTTCATTTAAAAACAATTAAAAAACGTATCAATGCCAACTTTGCAGAAGGCAAGCTTCTTCAATATAGCGTGCAATTGTGAGCATATGCGCTAAAAACTTGTTTTAAAATCCTGATGAAGTTTAGAACAAAAAATTCATAGTACCTGACGTCATCGCGTGTCATATATCAATAAAACTTACGCAAGTAATTAAACTCATTGACCTTATAATTGAAAATATTGGTTGGTACGGCCACAGCATAAGTTGTTTTTTGTAGTACTAACGTCCATTGTTTAATTTTATTCTAAATATATTTTAATTAATATCTACATAATTGAAATTACGAAACGAAATAAGCTGGATAGTTAGTAGGTAATTTAACAATCAAAATTGTGTTTTGGCAATTATAGTTTATCAACCGGAAATATTTATGTTTTAATTACATAATCGTGTTAAACTATTTGCTTTTATTTTATTGGTGTTTTTTATTCTTTTGCGTACAAAATCTGTACCTGCTATAAATTATTCTTGTAGTATATTAATCAAATAATTGAATAATAATGAGGAGATTTATCATTGTTTCACATGAAGTAGTTTCAAACAAAGAATAATTAGTACTGAATTATATTCAAAATAAAATAAGAGAAAATAGCTTAACAGACGTACTTATAAATTTTAACCTTTCTAGTTAAATGTTACATCGTTGAAATCGGATGGCGTGTTAGAAGATATTAAACAAAAAAGAGGATATAATTATGAAGATGAAATTACCATGTCAAGGGATATTTTAGCAAATTATGATGAAAAGATGAAGGTATTTTTTACGGAACATTTACATCCTGATGACGAAATTAGGCTTGTAATTCAGGGTTCCGGATATTTTGATATTAGGGACAGAAATGATGATTGGATACGTATTGAAGCAGAAGCTGGAGATATGCTTATATTGCCAACTGGTATTTATCATCGTTTTTCGTTGGATTCGCGTGTAAGTTTTTAATATTTTAATAATTATTAGCAGAACGTAATGTATTCTAACGAAACTCAAATCGGGAGTGATAATTAATAAATTAAATGCACAAAACCATAATGGTTTTGTGAATTTTATTTTATTAATTTATCCCAATGAACAATTATAAAATTGAAATTTTTGTCCTAAACTAATTTTAAATGTGTTTAAACGGACTTTAGGATTTCATGACGTGTAGAAGATTTTTTTCCGGTGTTCCTGTTTGGACAGCTTATAACAGGCCTGCCGATCATTTTGATTGCCGAAAAAGCTATTTACATAAGTTGACGTGTTGTCCAAACCAGTATTTATAATAGTTTTATTATTGTTGTTGTGATGTAATGAGTACAATTAATATTTTAATAAATGTAAATACAATTTTTATTTTTATTTATTTTCGACAGGAGAAGTGAGAGAAACGAGAAAGGCAAGAGAGAGAGAGGGAGAGAGAAGCGGCGGAACGAAAGAGAAGAATTTATAGTAGTTTTATTACTATTGTTGTGATGAAATGGGTACAAATAGCATTTTATTAAAATTAAATAAAATGTTTATTTTTTATTTATTATCCCATAACTTAGGGGTTACAGTAGATCAATTACATACAACAGTCTTTTAAGAAAATCTTATAGCACTCTTAAGCTTCTGTTTGTTAAAAGACATATATTTAATTCTTGTGTAAATGTACAGGGTGAGTCAATGATAGAGTAAAGTAAACTTGTGCTTTATGGGTATACTTTGTCAATAAAATGTATTTATCATATTAGATGGCTAGTAATGATACGCATTTTAAAATTATTCTTGACTATACAGAGTGTTCCAAAAAACCAGGGTAACACAAAGTTACTATGTTTTAATTATTCGATTTTTGGATTCTACGTGCAATTATAAAAGTTTATTTAAACAGGTTTCATGCATATAAAATTCTCATCATGTACCATCTTCTGTTTGGTTAGGAAAACTTTTATATTTGGAGCTAAAAAAGATCAAGCTTAAGCCAGTAGGTAAGATTGGAGACTTCTGGAACACACCACAATTCCAAGGTTACCATAATTCCAAGGTCTCCACAATACCAAGGTCACCACCGTACCAAGGTCAAAAAAGCGCAATGTTAGAACTAATTACATATCATTACCACAAACCCCGCTTTCCTGTTCCACAATTACAAGGCCATGCGTGTGACCTACTTTAATATCGCGCGTTGATGTTGCACAATTGCAAGATCATCACTGTGACCTACTTTAACATATCACGCGTTCATGTTCCACAATTACAAGGCCATCCGTGTGAGCTACGTTATCCTTAACCACCTGGTTGCCACTCTAGCCCAAGGCCACCTCACTTGTATGTTTTTTGCCCACTTGTATGTTTTTTGCTCACCCACACTTTTTACCAAAATAAAAGAAAATGATATATTAATATATTTAATTCATGTAGAAATAAAGACATGTACAAATTATATTTAATTCATGTAGAAATAAAGACATCTACAAATTGTATTTAATTCATAGAAACGTGTACAAATGTATTACTCAGATTTTCTTTAGGAATAAAACATTTTGATTTAGTACAAGTCCTCTCCACTTCCGTTTCATTACATCTGCGTGGACGTAGTGCGAGGAGCTGAACATGCGTGCAGTGTGGTGCCCATCGTAGATGTTCCTGTAACGGATTGACATCTGGCTGCCATCGGTTTATTCTAACCCCACACATGAAACATTCAACCGTGTCGTCTGCAGATGTGGAAATGAACCCTGCTGCAGCAAGCGATGAGGGTGAGTGAACTCCAGACCATGTTCAATACGTTAGTAATCGTTTATCGAAACAGTTGCAATACTGAGGATAATAAAAGTTTGGGTCACACATGTTAACACCAGCGAAAACAGTATGATACTGACAGGAAATAAGTTATAATTTTATAAGATATACAATATATACAACATATATACAATATGTACAATATATACAATAGATACAATAAATACAGTAAAAAAGATCACTCGTCTACGTAGCACACCTCATCACACAGTATACATGAGTCATCATTGTACACATCGTATAACTGTGTGAGAGGTGCCCTACACGAGGAACACCAGTAGTATTCGTGCGGAAGGTGGTATCGCGCAGTCCAGCGTTCCATGTGCATATGATGGTCAATTACCCGGTAATGAAATGGTTTCAATCGGGCGAAACAGCAATGACACAAATGCATGTAGTCCACCAGATGGTAGTGAACATATATTGATACAATGTGGGCATATGCTGTTACACCGCTTTCCGAAACATGCTCGCGTATTACCTTGCTCAATTTGGCAAACCACGTTGAATTCCACTGAACCAGTTCATATTTATTTCGTAGCACTTTAGTTATGGTAGCCGGTAGTATTCCTTTCTCTTCAAAATTTACCCAGTTCGGTATTAATTGACATGTCCGTCGCGCACTAATTTGAAATAGGGTTTGTGGTTTATAAACTTCAGGAGTCTCCCAATCGTCTTGCACTGGAGTAACTGACATAGTGAAGATCGTTAACTATGGCATATGTAAAAACCCCTCTTTTAAATATATACAAAGAAAATGAGTAGGGGTATGTAACCTTGTGTAGTGACCTCGTTGTGGCAAAGTGAAACGGGAAACAACCTTGGAAATAAGTATGCCTAGGAATCCTTGAAGTAGTGATGAATACAAGGTTGGAAAAAAAACAAAATGAGTAACAGCCTTGAACGAAAAGAAAACCTTGAAAAGGTGGCACTGCTAAGGTTGCTGAAACAATGTGTGGTATAATCGTGAAGGTCACGTAAGTAGCCTTGAGGAGGACACATAGTGGGAAGAGTGTCATATATAAAAGAGAAGGAATGTATGTAAAGCCAGTATCGTATATAATAGATAACATATTACGTCAAGCCATAGAAAAGGCGAAGATTATCGGTGCTATAAGTTCAAGTGAATATTGTGGTATTTTGCTTAATAATGTGCATTATTTCTTAAATAAAAGTAAAACAAAGTTTGTTAGTGTCTGTCTATCACCCAAATTTGGATTTGAGCCAGTCGTAAAACTCGGTGGATCAAAGAGTACTGGAGTGGTGTTTGACAAGCAGGAATGGCGTATACTTATGGATAACCAAGGGATAATTACTAATTATTTCTACAGTCCTGAAGGAACATGGCTACCTACCAAACTGGGATCGAAGACTGTCTCGTACGAAAATATTAACAAGAAAAAAATTATACGCCTCTGTGATAGTGAAGAAACTGATGTCTATTTAGGATGGGAGTCTATAGAACAGTTATGGAGGATTTTGAAGATAATAAATTACCGATTGGAGTTGGCAGATACTGTGAACTTTCCAGAGTTTTATAAAAACCTAATAAAGTCGGCAGCGGCAATTCCTGAATGTACCATTCACCAAGTTATAGTTCCATTGCATGATGTATTTGAGGTCAACATAGCCTGCCTTCTGGAAATGGAAGAATTTGCCAAGGAGAAACTATATATGGATATGGATCTTTCCAAACCTATAATTGAAAGGGGGGGATCACGCGCTTGTAGTCAATTGGGATAGTATTAGATGTTAGTCAATATGTGGATGTGTTATAGTGCGGAGTCGTGGCCTAAAGCTGTAGATTGTATTAGTGCAGTCCATAGACTAATATGTCAGTTATAATCATTAGAATTCGATGATGATCATAAAAAAGTGTATGGAATGGGTAGATTTAGTGATGACTATTTAGATAATCTAGTTAATAAGTATGGGGGAGGAATACGCCTTTGTGAGAAATACTTAAAATCGCATGTAGATGGTATAGAGTGTATTTGTTGTATAAAGCGATTAATAAGAAGACCTTAAAGAAATATCATTGGAACAATTTATACACGAAATAGAAAGATATTTACCGAATTTTGAGCCATCAGATGACGACTCACCCAGTGAAGAAGGTGTGCATTAATGAGGCCAAAAACGTAGTTCACTACATAGTAGTATGAGGGTTGGCTCACAGGCATGCGCGAAAAGGATAATGGGAACAATTAGCTAGAGATTCTGCACGATTTAAAAAAGGAATAGATGACTGCGGTAAAATAATTTCACCAATCCTCGAAAAGCAGTATCGTGAGTGTGTGTGTTTGTCAGACGCTTTAGTAGTATGTAGTGATATATATATATATATATATATATATATATATATATATATATATATATATTGTGTGTGTGTGTGTGTGTGTGTGTGTGTGTGTGTGTGTGTGTGTGTGCGTGCGTGCGTGCGTGCGTGCGTGCGTGCGTGCGTGCGTGCGTGCGTGCGTGCGTGCGTGCGTGCGTGCGTGCGTGCGTGGTGGTGTGTGTGTGTAGGATAGTATTAATAAAAAAGTAAAAGTAAAAAGCAAAATGTCTTGTACTAAGCGCTCCTCCATTACGACTGTACGTTGACAGTCCTACTAGATTATTTATACTGCAATGAAACAGTCAAATCTCTTACGGTAACGACCGTTATTAACATAACTTTCTTTATCAATCACAAGAAATCCGAATTTATCACGCCAGCAACAGCAACACAAGTCTTTAAATCTATCAAATGACATATTAACATTAACGTGATCACCATACACATGCTTGAGATTAGTGTGATCTTGTTGAAAAAGAATAAGTAAATTCGCATTATCACGTATAAGCTGTTTTGGAATTGAAGAATACGTTTGAGACAGATAGAAACAATCATTATTTCGATGTCTGCCAAAACAAAAATGATCTCTAATTTCATTTTGTTTATGACATGCTACATCATCAAAAATCATTATTGAATTTTTACCGGAATCACTAGGAGGTATAACATCACTATTATCACTGTATTCGAAATACCTAATTTCTTTTATAGGTGCCAGTAACTCCCGCAGGTACTGGTATTTCGATTGGTATAAAGATTTGCATATATATATATATATATATATATATATATATATATATAGATATTTTCAAAACGTAACCATTTGGATATTCTAATAAGCTAATCATAACATTGGTTTTCCACAGCCGGATGGTCCGATGATTATGCCTCGTTTACATCCCTTTTAGTAAACCGCGATGTTTAGAGTAGTGCTCCTTGTTAGAGTAATGTCATAACTTTTGATAGGTAATTCTGTATCTTGCGGAATTAAACGGATGTCACCATTATGACACTAAACCACGACTTGTATGGCGCTTCTATATATATATATATATATATATATATATATATATATATATATATATATATATATATATATATACCACGTGCTGAAAGTAGTTTAGTAGTGAAGTGCCAGTCAGTGTGGTATGAAGTATACATCCCACCGTCAGAGGCAAAAAAAAGGTTTAGGATTAATTAACACTTTAATAAATAAATTACCCGTGGAGTTGCATATACCCGGATATCGATATTGTGGGCCAGGTACCCGTTTACAAAAACGATTAGCTCGTGGCGACAAAGGTATTAACGAATTGAACGAAGCGTGTAAAGAACACTATATTGTATACTCCCAGTCAAACGATCTACGACAGCGACACATAGCCGATAAGACCTTACAACAAAAAACTTGGAATAGATTTCGTTCTCCCGACGTTACTTTTGGAGAAGGGGCAGCTGCATTAACCATAGCTGGTATAATGAAAGGAAAACGGACAATGGGAATGGGTGGCAAATCACGGAAAGGAAATTGGGAATGGGAAGTAAATCACGACGAAGGAAGCATTCTCGCAGAGCAGTTTCGTTTAACAAAGCAGTCCTTCTAGCCCGACGACGTGTTGATGGTAAACTTCGATCATCGTTAAAATCGACAATACAGTAAGCTTTGAGCGCTCTAAAACAAAAAAATTATGTCACCCAAGAACAGAATATTACCAATACCAAAACGTGGGGGATTCATACCTCTTATTCCCCTCTTTGCAGTATTAGGAGCTTTAGGGTCTCTAGGTGGCGGTGCTGCGGCAGTGGCAAAGGCGGTAACTGACGCAAAAGCTGCGACAAAAACGTTAGAAGAAACCAAACGGCACAACCAAGCAGCTGCATTAGGAAAAGGTTTTTACATAAAGCCTTATAAACAAGGGTTAGGTACATACTTACAACCGTATTCAAAAAACTCCCACTGAAGCTACCACGACACGCCTTAAGTAAAATTGAGCTATCAAAATTTGTGGAGCAATTAAAGATTCCCTATTTTAGAGGAATATATATGCGAGATAAATTACCTACACGAATCCAGGCGAATGAGTGTGGTATTGTGAATCTGGATGATCAAAATAACAAGGGTACACACTGGACAGCTTACATTAAGCGTAACAAAAAATATTACATATTTTGATAGCATAGGACATATTAAACCACCCTTTGAATTACTACACTATTTTAAAAGTGATGGTAGCAGAAACACTATTGAGTATAACTATACCAAGGTTCAAGATTTTAATACATACAACTGCGGTCATTTAGTCTTACAATTTTTATATGGCTGCTCGTACTGATTCTCAGTAGTCGTTACGTGATCGTAATGTCGTACACATTTACATTTGCCGGTAAAAATTGCATTTTGCAAGCAACCTTTAATCCACCGATTTTTCTTGAGGATGAGTCGGAATATGTAATGGGATTGACTAGTTTTGAATCTTTTAATACTATACAGAATGTTAGTTCCAAGAATAACCAACTCGTGTTTGGAAACGATAAAATTACAATACCATCAGGATCATACGAAATCGCGGATGTGAATAAATATGTTAATGAGTCAGTGAAGGGAACGCGAGAATATATGCATTTACAAGCGAATAATAATACTATGAAAGCAAGTATGAAAGCAACCCATAACATTAACTTCAAAGTCGAACATTCGATAGGACCTATGCTGGGATTTAATAAAACTGTTTACCAGGGTCAGAAAATGCATACCTCTGATAATGCTATTAACATTATCAAAATTAACTCATTAATTATCGAGTGCAATATAACAAGTGGTAGTTTTAAGAATGGTGAAACATCACACATAATTCATCAATTCTTTCCTAATGCACCAGAGGGGTATAAAATAATAGAGTCCCCCCAACATGTCATTTATCTACCTATTAATACATCTACCATTTCAACAATAACACTTAAAATAGTAGACCAGGGCGGAGAAGTTTTAACGGAGAAGTCATAACGATAGGACTACATTTAAAGAAAATATGGTGACGCGGTATAACACATGTGCATGTACTCATAGCAAAGCAAGCTATAAAAGATCGAAGTATGGAAAGGTAAGACTCAGTAAGCGTTCAGCGCCCAAAGCATTGACACCGTAGAATAAAACATTCTTGGAAAGTCTCGGCTTTACAGTGCTACAATGAGTATATTAAATGTTAATGAAAAAGCTGTCGTTGATAATGCTATCGTCAATTCCGAAGTGGATACACATCAGCCATATACTACGAGATTTGGAAACAATGATGAAATCAGGATTCCTATTCAGGAAGACATGTGAACTTTACCATCAGAAAGCTATGTCTACGTAAAGGGAAGATTCTTGAATCAGGATGGTACTGTCTCTAACACCGCACGGTTCGTTAATAACGGTATCGCATTTTTATTCAGTGAAATTATGTATGAAATGAATGGAATAGTGGTAGATTCCGTAACGAAGGTAGGATTAACGTCGACAACGAAAGGATTGGTATCATTGATACCCAACGCTCTCGCCCGTCATGAAAATGCAGGATGGTTTCCTACATTAAACAGTATATTAACAAATGCTCAAGGATACTTTAATGTTTGTATACCATTGCGAATGCTACTTGGCTTTGCCGAAGATTACAATAAAGTAATTTTGAACATTAGACAAGAACTGGTATTAATTCGTAGTAATATTGATACCGATGCAGTAATTTCGACTGTAGAAGATGCATTAAAAGTTAACATAGATAAGATATATTGGAAAGTTCCACACATCATTCCAGCATTGGCAGAGGAGTTGGCGTTAACGAAATACATTGATAAAAATGTAAATACGCCAGTAGCTTTTAGAAGTTGGAAAACCCACATATATCCCGCCGTTCCAACAACAGATAAGCATACATGGGCAATCAAAACATCTACTAGTATAGAAACACCTAGATACATTATTATAGGATTTCAAACTGGGCGAGAGAATAATGTTATGCAAGGTACCAGCAGATTCGATAAATGTGCACTAAACAATATTCGCGTATTCCTGAACACGGACCGTTATCCGTATGACAATCTCAACGTCAATTATGATAGCAATTGCTTTGCTGCGTTGTATGAAATGTTTGCTAAATTCCAAATGTCGTATTACCAAAGAGATGAGCAACCGTTATTTACCCCTACGCAATTTACCACAGCTGCACCGTTGATTGTGGTAGATTGCTCCAATCAAAAAGAAGCATTGCATTCTAAAGCAGTAGTTCTTCGTGTGGAGTTTAAAACAGCGCCAAACATAGCTGCCACCACGACAGCATACTGTGTTATACTCCACGATCGTTTAGTTACGTACAACACGTTAACTAAGGCAGTACGACAGTTGTAATACAATGCCCGTCATAGTCGATGTACAAGGGTTTAAAATTTCTAAATCTTAATACCAAAAGAACTCGCCATTTATAATGGGAAACAAATTGCCCATTTTATTTTTAAATCACCGTATCCCTGGCATACATTAGATGCAGAGAGTCGTCGTCAAGCCACTTGGTTAATACATAATCAGCACTGTATTAAATGGGAAGAAGGGTATACACCACCACACCACTTTCGAAGAATTCTCGAGAGATTGATTCAGTCAACAGATTCTGTCTATGTCAAGGGCAGAGAGAAAGCAGATTACATCAGAAAATTCGTGATCCAGTCTGTTATTGAACTTGAGGAAAGTCCACCTCTTCCTGCTATGCAACCCATTTTTTACTATCATTGTGAATCATTATGTCACTGCGCTTTGTCTAATGTATACTATTTATATGATACATATGTAATGCAATAAGTCTTGTACACTTTTTTTTTAATAAAAAAACTAGTAAATATTGAATGTCTTTATTTTCTTTATATCAAATAATATTTGTACATCTTGTATATATTCTCTCGATAATGAAGTATTACACAATATTAATATATTCCACCAAAAACTGCTTAAAGTAACCATAGTATTACGATTAGTTTCATTATGGAGATAATATATTTCTAAAACTAAGGAGTGTCAGTACCCAAACTATTCTCCTTTCCTTCCGGTTAATACAAATTCATTTGCCTAGCAACCTGCAATAGTTCGCTCAAAGGATCACCGTTCTCCAATTCCGGTATTCGCCAATGCCCCCACGCCAATGTAGAACACGTATCACGTACTCGATGCCGTTTGTCGTCCTGGGACTTAAAGGCAATTTTGTTTAACATTTCGGTATATATATCATATAACCTTGATCTAAACACAAGCATTTTACACATTACTGTTTTATCAGACACCTCCGCAACCGATTTGTAATCCACCTCCGTCAACACTTTTTTAATAACAACTTTCTTAACACCTTTTGCTTTTTTAACCACTTGATTGTGAGCGAGCGTTAAACAATACTACTTCGATCCTGCTCCGTTAAACGATCAAATAGCTTTCCCTGCGTACTCATCTTTCATTCTTCCTACGACGGAAGCATTCGTAGGAATACCATGCAACTCATTTTGATAGTTGGATGTATCATATTCGTCTAAATTATTCCGCATATGTGCATACATATCATCAGTTACTATCTCAACAATTAAAGAATCCGTGCCAGTATAGAGCAACGTGGCATTCCTTCCATAATGAGCTCGTAAGATATCATAAAAAAAGCGATACATTATAATTTTGGAAAGATCTAAAACACTGAATCCGACATAGGAGGGTTTGTCATACGTAACTACCTGTTTCGACAATTCCACCGCAAACAATTTATCACTGAATTGCGTAACATTCTTGAATTGCGGTTTTGCAACGTACCGTGCTAGACCTACCCGACGGCCGTTATTTCCCCAATGTGTTAACAGTTTAATAACTCTCCATTGTTTTACCAAACACGCCATTATTCATAATCTTATAGAAATCCTTTTCAAACTTGTTCTGTACTGTGTTGCGGAGAGCTGTATTAAGGTCTACATATGGTATTAGCCACGGACTCTGACGAAAACGTAAAACCCTATAAATACGAGTAACAATTAAGCCATGCTCTATACATTGTTTTAAATAGCGGTAATGTATAACGTAGTTGGTCTTATCACACAGGTTAGGGATTAACTTCTCCTCCTGGGAATGTGGTGCGCAGATCGTTTCAGGACAAAACGGATAATCGTTGTGTTCGTCATACAGATGGTTGGGATAATGTATATCAACCTCCAATACAAGTCTCCAACATCGGCGTCATTAGCAATCCTCACTACGTCAAAATGATCTATTTCCTCTTGAGGTAACCACATAAACCCATCGTGCGACAGATATTGCCGCATACTCCACCCATATAAGTTCGTGGCGTCCAAATACTGTAAAAACACTTTAGGTTGTTTTGGGTCATAGTTTGGAACAAACTCGTTATTACCGATGCTTCTCCGCTTGATACAAGTACTCACTCCACCACAAATACCTTGTTTAAAAGTGGTACATATCCGTCAATAGTTCTAGGTCTACTTTCGTACATTTCAACATGGCATCCTACGCCAATCCAGGTAAGGTTACATACTGTGCAGGTTCTAACCCATACACACCCATACATAACCGCCTAAAGTTTTCAAACACGTCAGCCAATAACAACACATCTGATTTTAAAAAAATATCAGCATAATCACCTAGTGTATTACACTTAATTATCGGAAATATTTGCATCACGCATTTTATCGTAGAATTTGTCATCTGATAGCACCGCGACGTCGTTCAATTTACTAAAGCTGTCTACGTACGCATAAGGGAAACTACCTTTCTTTATCACTAAGTTGAAGTCGCTACCATTATTAAAATATTTCCGTGCCTCCATACATTGATCATCTGATAAATTCTGAGATGGAGTATCTAAGGATGCAGCCATGAATCTACAACTATCGACGAAACGTAAATTAATGTATTTCTTTTCCCTGATACCATGACTGTTTACATATTCATCAACAAAAATGTGCTTACCAAACGTTATATATTTTTCACTGTTAACAGGAAGCACGGTAATTTCTTCAGTTTCACTCGCTAACTGTTTAATGAAGTGTACATCATAACCACTGAGATTATGTAGAAAAACAGGGATAAAGGTTGGTAGCTGATAGTTTAAATTACAAGTAGAATGCGCCGCACCACGATACTTACCAGTAATGTGACAGTGATCTCGTACTTTTGGATTTGTAGGATCACCCATAAAACGCTTGCCGCATATGTAACAAGATACACTGAGTTCATACGTAACCTGTTGTTCATCAGTTAATGGTAACATTTCAACAATCGTTTTGAAATGTGCATTATATATCCGTTTTACATCACTTTCTAGTCGTCTTATAAATATCTCCCCTGCATTAACCCCCCTATACAGCTCTAGCTTAGACCACGCATCGTTTAAACTGCACTTAATATAGTAGCTAAAAGAGTATGGTTTGTGTTTACACGTCTTTATCATGAATGGTTGGTTTGGATCTGGTTCAGCCGTATCTACCGATACTAATAGCGCGTCAAAATCTGCATATATTACGAATGGTAGAACCACTTGTTTCTGATAGTTCCGAAACGCGAGTATATTTTCCGGGTAGAATTCTCCGGTTATGTCTTTTTTTTGTTTCAAGTCAGGTAATTTTGCGTATGCGAAGTTACAGTCATGTAACACGTGGCGGGTTAATTGCTCCTCGGATCTAAAGTAATACAAGCATGCATCACAAAAATACATTGCTCCGTTCCTCCGGGTTATTTGGTTACTAAGTAAACGAGAAAAATTCTTTATCCATACATAATGCTGATTATCTGTTTGGTTACTGACTAATAATAATAAATTAACATGCACTGACTTTTTGTCATTGGTATAGCACAGAGCTACCTCCGTGACACGGTGACCATCTCGATACGTATCGTCTAACCCATAAACATTGATGGAAATGTTGTTATTGCTCTCGAACGTTGAAATGTTAGTCAGCTTAACAGGAACCTCTACACCATTCCAGTTGAATAACGTTCTAAAATCAGGGTAATAAGATGTACGTTGTGGTACTCCTGTTGGTGTCACTAGTACCGATACAACAGCCGATGCAAAGCAGCAATTATCATTATTTTTACATTGACTATGGCGTGTTTATGTGCAATTTCAGCGGGGGCAGCCATATAGGATGAACCCGTGGTGGGAGAAAATTTAAGCATGTTCATCTCTAAATATACGAATTGCACCAGTGTCCACCCTACAAAACAGTTACTAGTATTAGATTACAATAGTATTACTACCTCGCACTTACCAGAATCTTTATGTTAAAATTCGGATTGCTTAGCATCCCATATTTCAGTAATTCTTTGGAGATCTCATCCAACACCATCCCGACACCTAAAATATCATATTTTGTTTGAAAGGATTTCAGTTCTGTGCTTTCTCTACTGCTCAAAAAGTACAAACCAAACAATTCAACATTACATTTCAAGGAGAGGTGTTTCTGCAACTGAATTTGTAATAGTTTCAATACGTTCACTTTAATTCTGCCCATAAACGTTTGCACATCAGTGTGGGTATCGCTTGGTGATATTCTGTACGAAACAATACGTTGTTTAAACGCATTCCGAATCACTTCGACCCCTGTATCGACAAGTAAACACACATTTGATTTATGCCTATGGCTTCTAAGGTGTCCTTGCAACGCATTCCGAGGTACATCAATTGGGCAATCAGTGCAGTGAACAATCTCAAAACTTTTTTTACTTTTCTTCTGTACAGATTGAGTGCATTGCTCCGCATTACGCTTTTGTACGTTATGCAAACCCAATGGACCTGGTTGCACAAGAGACTCATCAACTTGCTTAAGTGTTGCTTTTGATGTGTGGTTTTGCGGAGTGTTCAGCTGTACGTTCTCTGCGGTTGCATATCCCTGTGCAGTTGGTGTACTACATGCTCTCGTTATCCAACATACGTTTCGTTGATACCGCACGAGAGTCCTTTCTGGAGAACTCTTTCATGCATTCGCATCTGAATAGGTTCTTTTCACCTGTAAAGCCTCGTTTACTACTCTATACCTCTAATCGTTTAAGGCAAACTAACCAATTACTTACATACAGAGGGAGTTGCACTTACACTGCATTGTAGACAAGCTGGTTTGAACTGCTGGGAATCTGAAAGCGTGCAAGTATAAAGTTCGAATGTGAATGGTAATACTAGAATCAGTATGACTTATATATAGATTCCGTTGGGAGGCGCTTATTTAGCTAGTCAGGTGACCGTATATACACAGTAACAACGTAAGCGTAACCGTACAATCAAATTCAAATTCAAATTCGAATTCAAATTCAAATTCAAATTCAAATTCGAATTCAAATTCAAATTCAAATTCAAAATAAAATTCCACGTTCAAATTCAAATTCAAATTCAAATTCAAATTCAAATTCAAATTCAAATTCAAATTCAAATTCAAATTCAAATTCAAATTCAAATTCAAATTCAAATTCAAATTCAAATTCAAATTCAAATTCAAATTCAATAGCAACAGCTTGTGTTCAGTGTGCAGAAGCACCCCTCACACACGCGCACACACACCGCGCACGTGATATTAAATAAATATTCCTCCCCCACCCCAAACAAAAATAGCATCCGTAAAAAAACCCCTAATACATTATACTAGCGAGACACTTCAGAGGGATTGAATATACGATCAAAATATTTGCAACCCATTTCCACCTAAAACAGAGTAAATATACACTATCTCATTACATATTAAAAGCAATATATCGCTCTGGTTATTACGTTGAAACGCAATGATTCTTTTTTTATACATAAAATATATACCGAAATATATATAGCAAAGCATACCTTTCTAATAAACTAAATTACATGATACCATATATATTGACGCGGATAGAACCAATTATAAGTTCTTTTTTTCAACGTTAAATTAGGATTACAACTAAAAAAAATTATATTAATTTTGTTAAACTTTAAAGTTTAGAAAAAATATTTACCTATACAAGATAAAAAAAAGTCGCTTCGTTTAGAATGCGAAATTTTGAACAATCTAAGAATAAAAATTATCGCACGTAACAAGGATTACAACCATAAAAAAAAGTCAATTCGCTTAAATTGCAAACTTTTTTTTGAAAAAACTGTAACTATATACGTTTATCACACACTACTTTAATGCAAATAAGTAATTAGAGAACTTAGAAATAAATCTGTATAGCTGCTTTATGATCCATCTTACAATGTGAAATTTAGAAATACTAATTCAACTACATAAGAAAATTAACATTTTATTTATATAGGACTTCAAGTCTAAAATTTAACACTTTACAAATTTTACAATGTATTAGGTATTTAGAAAATATTTAGCATAAAGAATTTCTATGTAAAACGGCTTTAAGCAAAATTGATTATAAAAATTTAAACTAGATTTGAAAATACGCTAACTTCATTTATTACCAATAACTAAACAACAGTTCACTTAAATCATTAGTTCGGAAGAAACGAAATGGTTTTTATTATTTTTTTCTACAAAGCGTAACCTTTTTTACTAAATATTATGCCTTAGCAAATCTATATATTTTAACGTTTAACTTGGGAGTAAAAGTATAAAAATTAACACATTAATTCTTCAGTTATTAAACTTTTGAAAACTAATCTTACTAGTATTATCCCGATTTGCCTGAATATTGACCAACCTACAAAAGATCACACTGGAATTCTACTTAAATGAAATTAAAAAACTTGAAATCTGCATAATTTATGATCCATCTTATACTGCAACATTTACTACTTATATATTTCAAGATGAAACACTTTCTATAATGTAGTTTCGAAACTAAATAATTACTGGTTAGCATATACAAAACTAATTATAAACTGCAGTAATATTTATCTGAAAAAACTATTTTGCATTAGAACAGATTAAAATTTTTAAATGTGATGAGAAAGAAAACACTCTATTGTCAACTTAGCATAAGAAACTTCTACCTAAATCAATCATACTGTGAAGATTAGTTTTTTTTCGTTTTACTTCACTAATATCAAACAATAATTAAGTCCGTAAAATAATTAATTAGGAACCGTTGAATACTGATAAGAAGGAAATTTAAAGATAGCCATTAATTGGAAATAGAAATTTTTCTTTCTTTCAAAATTAAAACTTGTCAAACAACCGTTAATAATAAACAAGTAATAATTAACACCGTCCTCATAAATTAATTAACTTAGTAAAAATTGGATTGTTAAATAATAGTTTTGATATAAATGAGTAAAGTTAAACCTCAAATACTTTCTATAAATTTCAACTACAATGAAAGGAATGTAATCTTTTACCATTGTGTAAAATTTTATGCATTTTAAATAATGCGAACACCCACAGATGTGTCAAACAGTAATCAGCTTCTTGAATTGCATGATTTTGAATTGATAGAAGTGTTACTAATTATTAATTAAACCGTTAGATAGAATAAGTATTTTTATTAATAGAAATAGGCCGAATTTTATATCAATCGCTTTGTGATTTTACAAATAATAGTTTTAGTCCGTTGAAATAAATATTAGATCATTGATTGATTTAATATTAATTAAAACAATTTGTTGCGCTGTCGCCTCATCGTGAAAATTATGGAATTTCCAGCCGTTCCCCACTTTTAAATGTCGTAGTCTATATAGGTTAGTGCTTTCACAAAAATCTTTCTCTTTTCCTACATTGTTATTGCAGACATAGAGAAAAAGTATATTATTTTCGATCGATGAGGTCAAGAATAGTTTAATAATTGGTTATTCAAATTAAACTTAATAAAGGCTAACCTGTAATTAGTTAAATTTAAATAAATTCGCAGAGTTAACATTTATTAGGAATCATTCATTTTCATCCATCATTGGTGAAGGAATTCTGTTTGTCAAGGGGACCTGTGACCTTTGTCCACCGTATCCGCCTTCCCACCGTATTAATTAAGTTTTAGGTTCATCTTTCAACCGTGAGGATTCAACCCTGAATTTATCCTCCACTCGGTAACCCGAGGTAGCCGTTTGGAAACCGCCCAAGTTCAGGAGTGGACCCAAAGACCGCCTGGACAGTAGATAATCTTTGGGTGGCGCCCGAATCCGTTTAATCCGCTGCAACCCCTGTGACGATGAACCCGTTATCCGTTTACCGCCCAGGAGTTGACTTTGAAATAATATAAACTACCGTAACTTATAAGTACAATTAATAAAAATATTTCCAAACGAGTCTTAATTTTGTGCTGGATTTCGTTGAGGGCAAGCTTCACTTGCCACCACCGAAAACCCGTTACAATACTCATTTGAAACTATATAAATCTCTTTTTTAAAACAGTTAAGGAAAATGATAAATTAAATTTATGTACTGAAAAACCTGTCTCACATTGTAAATATAATTGAGTAATAATTAAAAGCAACTTACCGGTCCCCTTTTTACTTTAGTAGAGGTTGCCTTTTATTTCGTGCTTCTTCTTGTTCCCCTAAAAAATAGTTCAGATTAGTATAAAGAAATTTCAATTCAAACTGATTTAAATTCATTAATATAAACTTAACTCTTAATTGGAAATAGTCTAATTTCTTTTAAAACAGTAAACTAATTTACAAATTAAATTTATTTAATAAATAAATAACTGTAAGTACATAATTGATTACAAAAGTTAACTCACCGATTTGGAACGTTTCCTAGTGCTCGTTCTAAAACTATATATATATATATATATATATATATATATATATATATATATTATATATATACAGGGTGTTTGGTACATCGATGCAAAGATTTAAAGGGTGATAGAATACGTGATTTTGAGCCGATTTAAGCAAACATACCCATATACCAGTGTTGCGTTTTGAGATAATGCCACTTTTAATATTTCTTGATTTTACCGTGTTTTCTGCAAATATCGAAGTGTACAAGAGTAACAGCTCTTATCGCAAATTTATACTAAGTTTTTATTCCTTATAAGTGATTGTTCATATTCTTTTATCAGAAAAGCCTAATATGTCTTTGGTTCTTGCCTAGAACCTTAAACACGAAAGTTTTAATTTGTAAAGCAATCACTAAAATTCAAACTTGGATTTAGTCTAAAATCTTTCGTTAATTTTTTTCCAATTTCAGTAAAACTTCCTTGGGCAATGGTCTTTAAGATAGCATGAATAGATTTAAAAATTTTCAAACTGGAAAATTGAATTTAATTCCAAGTACTAGGCGCATTCGCAAAACGTAAAATAGCCCTTCATTATTTAGTTTAAATAGTTTAAAAAGCAGATTTTTAGAAAATGTCCGATTTATTAAAACATTAATAGAATTATTATTGGTGTTCAAAATTAGTACTGCACGAGGCAATATTATATTGAGTATCAAGAACAGTAGGACGTTTACCGGTCGCCGGCCATGTTTGGAGGCTGAGCGATAGCAATTTGGCCGGAGACCGGTACAACCCTTAATGTTCGTGATGCTCATACTGATTTTGCACGATTGTATTAAATTTACCACAATTGAAATTATTTCCACTAAATAAACGAAAAGTCAAAAGTGACGTTTTAAATAGCAATGTAGATTCACTTGAAAATAAACTCGATTTTGCTAAGAAAATTTTACATTCCAGTGTTAGTGAGGTGAAAGAAATCTTGAATTCAGAAACAGTTTCTGTAAACTCAAGTACTGGGTGGAGCGATAACCGCAAAACATTTTCTAAAAATCTGCTTTTTAAACTATTTAAACTAAATAATGAAGGGCTATTTTACGTTTTGGCGAATGCGCCTAGGGGTATTTTGGTAATTAAATTCAATTTTTCCAATTTGTAAAATTTTTTCTAAATCTATTCATGCTATCTTAAAGACCATTGCCCAAAGAAGTTTTACTGAAATTCGAAAAATAACGAAAGATTTTAGACTAAATCCACGTTTGAATTTATGATTGTTTTCAAATTAAAACGTTAAGATTCTAGGCAAAACCAAAGACAGTTTAGGCTTTTCTGATAAAATAATATGAACAATCACTTCATGAGGAATAAAAACTTATATAAGTTTGCGATAAGAGGTTATTACGCTTGTACACTTCCATATTTGCAGAAAAGCACGGTAAAATCAAGAAATATTAAAAGTGGCATTATCTCAAAACGGTAACACTTGGTATAAGTATGTTTGCTGAAATCGACTCAAAATCACCTATTATATCACCCCTTTAAATATTTGCATCGATGTACCAAACACCTGTATAGTATGTTTGCTTATGTAGCTCAGCTGAATTATTTGCCCCACTTCGTTCGGTAAAATAAACATTCAGCTTCGCCACATAAAGTAGCACTTTTACTCCTAATAACCTAATATACTATTTATAATACATTTCATATGGTACTATAGATTTCTTGTTTTGGCATCATAATTTAAGTTAAAGGATCACTGCCAATTAAAAATATATTTGGTCTATGAATTCTTTTATTGATTGTTAATCACCATTCTAAGCGGATTAAGTTTCTATAGTATTGTTAAAACCGTTACTTTCACCTGCAGGTTGCTGTGGTAATAGGTAATCTTTTTTTTGTTGTCTCGTTTCCTGAGGGAAGTGTTCACGATTGATTCTATTTCAACAGATGTTTGGTTTAATTTTAGTTTGGAAATACAATTGTTTTAGTTTTACTTTTCCGAAACTATTGACTTAAATACTACATATTCAAGAAATGACCACAATATGAATTTGACTGAATTTCCAATTTTTACAAAAATTATCATATTACTATTATATAAAACAAATCGTGCTTGTTTTTATTTTAAATGATCATTCATGTTTGTTTTAAGGTAAAGTTGCAATCAAAAGCAAAAGAAAACAGGTCTTTTGTTTTACTAACCCCACTCATACAATATATATTTCCGCAAGTAAAGATAAAAATCACTGCTTTGTGAAAATCGTTTCTAAAGAAAAGTTTGTTTAGAGTTGTAGTACGTCTCAGAATATCAAAAAGTAATAAATCATATTATTAGTGAGATAGTGTCTTTTTGCATGGAAGCGGGAAACAAATCAGTAGCAAACTGGACTAGGTTAAACGAAGGTACTGTAAATGTGCCACCTGCAAAAAATTTTGCTAAATAAAGACGGTTCAGGTAAAGAGAAAACTTAATGTTTTACGTAACGATTGTCGGTAAGTATTTACTTACCGACGTGTTGGGCCTATCAATCAGTAAACATATCCTGCTGTGTTGGAAACTAATATCGTAAATAAACAAAAATGCTCGATCGTGCAAAAATTTACGTTTAGTCCGTTGCCAAAAGAGATTACATTTATTACAAAAAAGTGTAACAAAGCGCGCGCAAACACACCATACCACACCACACCACACCACACACACCACACGATTGCATAACCTTCTACACCTACATATGTATATGTAGGTTGGAAGGTAAAAACTGTAGACTAAATATTTGTAACAAAGTAAACTAAAACTTAAAATTTAATACAGACGCTACACCCTGACTGAATATTCGTAAACAATCGTACGACATGAATTAAACTCTACCACCTAGTTTTTTGATTATAGAGAATCTCTTTGTCTATCCCAATTGGGAATTCTGTCAACAAATAACTTGAAAAATTGCTGTTAAATCTTCAGTTATCAATCGCAACATGGAACAAAATGTATAAGAATATTGTTTTAATATCAATGCTTATTATTGTTAAGTCTACCTAATTATTATACTGCTCTAGTATCGTAAGTACTATCACAAGAGAGTGAGAATAAATTGAAAGGAATTTGACAGATTTTCAAAACAAAAAAATACGAAATTTAATAAAAACAAAATACTTATTACTCTCGCAGGAATAATCTACAGTAAATTATTACCACTATAATAATGTTTTGATTGGCTAAAACGTACACACATGACTGAAATTAAAAGTTACTATTGCTTCTCAGAAACGTCAAAAAATAATTCAACTAAATTTGATTTGTTGTATCCTAAATTTTTTATTTATCCTAGTTTACCATTTATACTTTTGTTCATAAACGACAGAAAATAAAAATTAATAAGTAAATTATTTAATTCATTTATTGATCCTTTAATGATTAAATAAGCTTAATTCATTAGATGAACAAAGCAAAAAATAAATAGGAAAGGAAATTAGTTGTACATTATTAAAGATCAATCAAAATACGTTAACTAATTAACTACATGGCGTAAATCACATGTTACGATGACAATTAAAAAGTGTAAAAAAATACTGTCATCCATTGGTCACTTTGAGGACGTGATCATTGAGGACTGTCCTAAGTGCCCATTTGTCCCCCACCCTGCCTGATCTATAACAAATAATGTCCCCGAAGTGCCCGATCGACATATATATATATATATATATATATATATATATATATATATATATATATATATATAACGTTACAAAATGTAGAAACAAGTTTGGGTTTCTTTTGAGCTTCTTTACTGCCTTTTGTTGCAACTGTTTCAGTGTAACATTGGTTACAACGTTTTCTCTTCTTCCTATTGTTCGTAGTTTTGGCGTCAACTGTAACAAGCATATGCTTTACAGTAGTAATAGGTTCAGGCATCGGACTGTAATTGACTAAACTAACGATTAGCTTTTCCCGAAATGAGATAACTTGCTGTTTTGGTGTGTTGAAGGAATTATATATTGTTAAACTATTTATGACAGCCGTATTCAATAAAACTTCAATTGCAGCTTTATGGTACCAGCGAACAGAGGTGAGAAATAGCTTGCGAGTTGATCTGAGACGTCAACACCATCTTTTCCTTTGTTGTAGTCTACAATTGCTTCAGGTTTAATTATAGCTACACCATCTTTCTTATGTTTACCTGTCTCTTTCATGTCGATTCCATGTCTGGTCGTCAAGAAGAGGACATCACGTTTATCGTGCCATTTGCCTATTACAATGCCATCACGATGTTCCTTTCCAATTATCTCTCCTTTTTTTAATTTTGCGGAAAGTATATCTTGTGGAATATATTTTCTGTTTTTACGTACAGTGCCTAATAAGTGACTATTATCATCTAATAATTGTTTTGCTAAAGGCACAGACGTGTAGTAATTATCGTTTATTACAACTCTTCCTTTTTGTAGATAGTCTTTGCTAAATCTAGTACAATTTTTCCCGATAAATCCTGCCCTTTAGTAGTCATTTTGCCGGTATACATAATCATTTTTAGAGTATAACCTGCAGGATTACATAATTTAAACAGTTTCAAACCATAGCCGTGACGCTTTGAAGGTATACATTGTTTGAAAAGTAGTCTTCCTCGAAAGGGAATCATACTTTCATCAACAACTAGTATTGAGCCAGGATTACATTGTTGGGCAAAACGTAATTGTGTCATTTCATATAATTTTCTAATTTTATGGCAACGATCGTTTGGTAAAGCAGCCGTGTTATCAGCAAAATGTAAGAATCTCAAAAGAAGCTGAAATCTGTTTCTGGTCATTACAGAAGAAATAAAAGTAAAATTATACAATGGTGACTTGCTCCAATAATCAGCAATTTTGGGAAGCTTGACAATTCCCATATACATAACACAACCCAAAAATTTTAAAATTTCTTCTTTATTGGTAGGTTTCCATGCATTAATTCTGGATGATCTGCTATAACGTTGTGCATTTTTTACTTGCGCAGCATTTTTGTTAGTCTCCTCTACAACAAGTTGTAAAATTTCATCATCGATCAGTTTCCTGTATACATGAAAAGGAGTTAGTTCGGTTCTATTTTGAGGATAACTATCATCATGGACATAGGATTCATTACCAGCAAACTGTATATCGAGACGTAAATGAGTACAGTCAACTTCGTACCATTCATCGTCATTATTTTGCTGGTCGTTACATTCTACCGATTGTTGTGCATTTTCATCCAATAAGCTTGAATCACTGTTACATTCATCTTCTTCATCAGATTCTTCTTCGTCACTCGGGTTGTATTCTGAACCGGATGACACAAATTCATCAGAATCCTCCTCCTCTAACAATTTGAGCAACTCCGCCTCTGTCAACTATTTATTTTTATTTGGCATACGCTGCGTTTTACTTGTACTTGGTAAATTATCCATTATCTGAAAGACAAATTCCAATTAAAAAAGTAACTTTACTAGCACCATTTTTCATTAATTAAATGTAAGCAAAAACATTTGAGGTTATGTAAAATAAATACTGTAATATTTTGTTTATCCTTACAAATAATCCAGCAACAAGATTTTAAAACGAATAAACTACATATACTTACTTCATATAAATTCAAATTCACCAAAAAAACTGCTAATTCCGTAGAAAAACTTGATAATGAATGCCACTAATCGTTTCTACAACGCCTTATTATCAACTGTCGTTACAAGCTATTTACTACATTATCGCGCCTAACAAAAGAATATAAGCAAGCTATGGGTTCCTAGTGTGCCACAGTAAAACTATTTGAGCGTCCTCACAGTGCCGACCGTTATAATAATTCTGAAAGTTAAATGTGCACAAGTAACACCGGTGATCCTAATGGCACAATTGTAATCTGTTAGTTAGGATCGCCGGTGATCCGTGTGGCAGCCAATGTGTTAATAGTAAAATGCAATTATTGCAAATTATTCTAAACTTAACAATTAATTCGATTGTGATGATCAATTTTTATTTGTTTTTTTTTTTATGTATTTTGTAAAACGTAGTTTTAGTAAAGATCTTAAATTTGTTAAAGAATTACTTTTTTAGATGACAGATAAACTCGAAATTGTTTACTTTAACAAAAACGGGTTCGGCGAACAAACAAGCAAAAAAATGACTTATTTAGAAAATAATTATTTACAATTTTTCAATATTAATACCAACAAGCAACACATGTAAAGGTTTATTTTAATTAGTTATAGCAAAGAACAGGAAATGATAGCTTAAGTATAGGTATAATTAAAGACAATTCCTTTTGTACTGTAATTTCCTGCTTAATAAGACTAGAAAATGATTCACCTTATTAAAGAATTTAGGATTCTAAATCCACTAAAAACTTTTAAGAATGTACTCTTTACTACATTTTGAGGCGAACAATAAATTACGTGTTAAAAAAACAAAAAATATTGTGGTTATTAAAGAAATTTTCCACTCGTTTAAAAAATGTTTAACGTGAATTTGTAATGTTACTATTAAAAGCTTGTTTTAAGTTTCCTACAAACATCTACGTACTTTCAATGCTTCTCTATAGAACGTTTTTAAAACGTAATAATATACTGTGAAATTATTTTGCATCGATTTTGCGATAAATAGCTTTTATAATAAATCAAAATCACATTTAAAAGTACATAAAATCTAAAAAAGATATACATGATCTCTCCCAATTTCCAAAATCCTTTTTTGGAAGATGTATGGTGAGCATACTATAAAAATAACAAATTCATCCTGGTAATATAAAATATACATGTATTAAAGTTGAAAGTACAACACTTATTTTTCTAATATTGAAAAATTAAATACTTATTATGAAGAAAATCAAAAAAATTTTTATTGATTCTTTGATTTGAAATACACCATTTGTAAAAGTTCGAATTAAATCTAAAAAACAGAAGAGAATAATTATATAAAATCATTACCTGGTGTTTATATCTGGTGATCAAGCACCGAATATACCTGAAGTATCAAAAAAATCATGACTCATTTTAGATGAGGGAATAAAACATAGGGCCGAGCACCAAAAAGGTGGCAGGGCACGTTTTGCGAACAAAATTTCTTGTAATCGGTTACATAAAATTAGAAAAAATAGCAATCGTTACTTTTCACACACAACCAAAAAAGTAGTATATAACAATAAACAAACTTTTTTGTTTATGTATTTAATTTGACATTTGTCAACAGATATTTCAAAATTTAATTTTTTTCTAATTTTATGTAAACGATTACAAAAAATTTTATACGCAACACGTGCGCTGTTACATTTTTGGTGCTCGGCCTTATGTTTTATACCTCGGCTACGCCTTGGGTAAAAAGGAACGGCCTCACACCAAGAAATGTGTAAACAGCGCACTAGTTGCGAAAACTACTATTTGAAATATTTGTTGACAAATGTCAAATTAAATACATCATTACAGTAGTGTACTGTGCCGTGTTAAAACTATTTGATGTAAATTTGAATGAAAAAGAGAATAAACTAAAAATTCATGCTTTAAGTGAAAAAATAATAATATTGAATGCTTATTACCAATTTTTGATTTTTAAACAACAAAAAGATTACTTTAATAACTTTGACAAAGAACAGGAAATGATGGCTTAACCCTTTATAGAGCAGTGGTCGCTATATTAACCACCCTCCATTCGGTGCAACTAAGTATTAATATCAATACGAAATTGACCCTTATGTACAATGTAGTAATGAATGAGTGGGCAGAGGCGACTAAAATTATCACATTTTAAAAGTCGCGCATTCTACAATGCTTGTGGTTCTTATTTTAACCACTGCTTGTTAAGCGGCTGTTACCAAATTTCGTTGATAGATACCATTTTTCGCGTTTGTGTTAAAAGTGTGCATATTTCAAGTAAAAATTTGTGTAATATAACTAAGGTAAGTTTCAAATATTAGTTTGTATGATAAATAAATTGTAGGGATCGTAGCGCTTAGAAGATTCCGTTGTTTTTTGTAAATATAAGTATTATAACCTTACTTTGTAAGTGGTTTTGTAGGCGCCTACTGCCAACTTACAATTTATTTTATTGTTATTTCCTTTAGCACGTATTTTTAGCACACACATATGCAGTATTTTATAATATTTATACAACCATCTGCTTTGTTTCAGAATATCTCGATTTAAATTTCGAGATATAGAAAATATGTCTCCACAGCACTTCTTCGATTTGCTTGAAGGCATTTCTGAAGATCAGGCTTTTGACTCAGAATTCGATGGTGATAGCAATGCCGAAGATGCTGCTGTGGATGGATCGTCATTTTCGGTATCCACTAGAAGCACGCCAGGTACGTCTACTTACAGTAAACCAATTGTACCACCAAAACCAACTGCGCCTTTATCTCAGTCTGTGCAATGTAGCCCTGTGCCAACTGATATTTATGATTCAGATGATTCTGTGGCAGATCGTAATTATGAACCTGATGTAGCTGACATTTCTTCTGAGTCAGATGATTCCATAATTACCAGAAATCTTAAAAAAAAACCTAAAAAATCAAACCTTAAACTACAAACCGAATGTATAGCGTACAGTAGTAATAATCAAGAGGACGACTACGAAGGTATGGACGTAAGTGAAAATTTTCCCTCAGGAAATGACAATGAGCAAGAATTTCACTGGGCTAAAACTTCGTGCGACCCTGCAAAATATAATCAATTTTCTTTTAATATTAATTTTGGTACATCTATACAAGTGAATTTTGACTCCCCCATTGAAATATTTGAAAACTTTTTTTCGCCTGATATAATAGAGGACATATCGGAACAAACCCGTTTGTATGCACAGCAAAAACGCAAGTCTTACGACATAACTGTCGAAGAACTCAAGGCTTTCTTCGGAATTTTGATCATTATGGGATTCCATCAATTACCTGATCTCCGATTATACTGGTCAAGTGACGATAACCTGCGTGTTCAAAGAGTAACGGAGATCACGACACAAAAACGTTTCTTATTCATATTACGTTACCTACACATAAACGACAACACAAAAATGGCCAAACGAGGTGCTACTGAATTCCACAAACTTTACAAATTACGCCCGTTGGTAAATCATCTAAACGAAAAGTTTTTACACTCTTTCAATCCTTCCCGTAACTTAGCTGTTGATGAAAGCATGGTTGGTTTTAAGGGCCGTACTACTTTGAAACAGTACATGCCCTTAAAACCAACTAAGCGCGGTTTTAAAATTTGGGGCATTGCCTGTTCCAAGTCGGGTTATTTGTTGAGTTTTAAAATTTACGAAGGCAAGAACGAAGATAATCGTTACGAAGGGATGTTGCTTGGGGAAAAAACAGTGTTGCAGTTGTGTGAACCATTTCTCGGTAAAGGATACTGCGTATACTTTGACAATTTTTTTAGTAGTTTCGAATTACTAAATAAATTACTCGATAGAGACACATTTAGCTGTGGCACATATCGGGCAGCACGAAAAAATTATCCAAAGGACTTATTATCCGACGATAAATCCCTCAAGAAAGGTGGACTCTGATTTTGCCATGAGTAGTAAAGTGGAAAGATAGGGGAAAAAAAACCTGTGATTGTCGTTAGCTCCATGCATAATCCTGAAATGAAAAAACTAATTTTACGAACGAATAACACTGGACAACGAGAACCTATTACCTGTCCAGTAGCAATATCTGACTATAATCGCTATATGGGAGGCCTCGATAGTTTTGATCAGCAATTAAAAACTTACAGAATTGAATGGAAATCCAGAAGATGGTGGACAAAGTTGTTTTACTTTTGCCTTGACGCTAATATTACTAATTCATACATAGTTCACAAAACTAAACAAAAAAGCCAAAATTCTCATGTCAAACCAATGTCACACTTGCAGTTCCGTAGTATTTTGGCAAACCAGCTTATTGGTGGCTACACTAGTCGCAAGATAAATACAACCGATACAATTACAGCTACCAGAAAGTTAAAGAAAGATGCTGGCAGAACCATAAGTGTCGATAATACCAAAAGAAAAATAGACGTGGGTACTCATTTACCCATACAAGGAACCTACAGACGGTGTGCTAAATGTAGTACTAGGAAGATGCCATTTCGTTCTGAAATTTTGTGTGACCAGTGTAATGTAGCATTATGTTTAAAATGTTTTAAACCTTTTCACAATAATTAAAAAATAATAATTCATGTACTATATAAGCATTCATGCATTTTCCTATAATGTAATTACGTATTTTTGAATGTAATGTAGTTTTGCGTTTTTTATTGGCTGTTTTATGCTTGCTTATTTTATTGTATGAAGTGATGTAGGTACTTTTGTATGCAATCATATATATTTGTGTAGCAGGGTAAGCAATAATGTCGTATTTCCTTTAAGTGGTTATATATGAAACCGCCACCCATCACATATCGAAAGGGCAGTGGCTTAAATAGAAACCACCATCTAGAGCTGTAATGTGAAGTTTGATTAAAGAAATTTATTCATAAAAGTTGTTTTGTATACATTAAACATGAACTTCCAATTAAAATAAATGCCATTTTATAAAAAAATCCTTCTGCGCGTTAAAGGGGTAAGGGTACAACTAAAGACAATTCCGCAAACTCATTCTAATGAGTATTTGAAATGCTTTAGCTCATTAAGGAATTTGGGATTTTAAATCCAATACAATAGTCCAAGTTTAATTATTGTTAATAATAGGAGAGGAGTGGAGTTGTAATGAAAAACTATATATATAATAGCCCTCTATTGCATGTAATTAATTCAAATGTTGCATTTCATAAATATTATTTTCGTTTGTGGTTGCAATAATTTTAAACAAATGTACTCCTTAATACGTTTTGGTGCGGACGATGAATTTGATGTAGTAAGAACGGGCAAAATAATATGGAGAAAAGCGTCCAAAGTTAGTGTGAAGTTCAGTAAAAATGTGCGCCGTGGCAGATTATTAATTTCCAATGGTAAGTAACGAAATCATTTTATCTTCCTACGTACATATACATACTATTATATCCTTATCTAGAAATAAGGTTAAAACACGTAGTTATATTCTTACCTAGATTGCTCGTCATCTTGAAATCGTCCATAAGAACGAAGAAGATGTATTCAAATTTACTTTATTGCCTAAGGGTAATCATAGCATTTAGAACAACTAGTTAGAAAGTTTTATACACGTTCATTTCAGGATCCTCTGAACGGTTAAAAATAATCGATGGTATTAGAAAGAATGGGGACTACCTTTATAATACCCACAGCAACTTTAATGAGGGGCAATTACTGGTATGCAGAAGGCCACGGGAATTATCTGATCCTAAGAAATATTTACCTTGTGCAAATTGTAAAGGTTTCTTTTCAAAAGTATCATTGCGTAAGCACTTTAGAAAATGTGCAATTAGCCATACTGGTGAACAACGAAATATAATGATTTTGGGAAGGAAAGTACATAGAAAGATTCACCACATAGCGAACGAAACACGTAGGGAAGTAGTGTTCCCCGTTTTAAGAGAAGATAGTATTACAAAAATCATTAGGTATGATAAACTGGTGATTGTGTATGGAAACAAAATGTGCTCTAAATACAGGTCCGCACATCATTACCCTATGATTAGAAGCCGGATGCGTCTAATAGGAAGATTTTTATAGGAAATTATTAAGTTGCCTGAAATTAATAAATTTGAATCTGTTTACCACCCTAATACTTGGACTCGTCAATAGCCGCGGTTAATGCAGTTGCAGAATTAAACACAACCACACATAAATATAAATCACCATCAACATGTGGAAGAGTACTTACTACTCTTGGAAGAGCGTCCACTGTCAGCGAACAAAACTGTTGAAGAGAATCAATCCGAAAATAGAAGACTGAAAACCGTTATCCTTCCAGCAACAGACGACATAAGAAAATTGTTAACGTTTTTGAGCACAAAGCGTAGAGAATACGCTGAAAAGTTACATCAGCAGTTTTCTTATGAGACATGGAAAGACTTAGCAAGTTATACTCTAATAGAAGTACAAGTATTCAACCGGCGTAGAGCTGGTAAAATAGAAAGAATGACCATTCCCGAATTTAACGCGTATAAGAGAATTGAAGATGGCCACAACCAATTATTCAATTCCTTAGGAAGTCAATCACTGAGTACCTGTGCTATTAAGTGTAAGTTTTCTAAAATGCATTACACTCATTATTAAAAACAGAAATAAAGCTGGTGTATCAGATGCGAACCCTTTTGTATTCGGATTGCCAGGCAACCAAAACTATCTACGGGCTTGTACATTAATGAGAGCGTTTTCAATCAGCTGTGGAGCATCAAATCCATAGGATCTTCGTGGAACACAGCTGAGGAAGCAGATTGCAACTATGTGTGTCCAACTACAATTACAAGAAGAAGAAGTTTCCGATTTAGCCACTATTCTAGGTCATACCGAAAAAATTCATCGGAATCATTATCGAATGCCAGTGGTAGCAAGAGACATTACTCGAATATCTCGATTATTGCAGATAGCCCAAGGAAAAGCTATTAACAATACTGAGATCTCAAGATCTTCAAGAAATTGAAGGAGTAAATAAAGGTACAAGTTTATCAAATTCCAGTCATATATGTAATAAACGATCATGTATAATATAGGTTAACTTATATTTATACTAACGATTCCAAAGTTGGCAAAATTTTATTTAAAGAAATTTATTTACAGTTTCCCCTATGGGAAGCATAAAAAGAAGATCATGGAACACGCAGGAGAAAAAATTCGCGAAAGCAATAGTTCGAGAAAATTTAAAAAATGGACAATTGCCTTCTCTTGATCAATGCCAAGATGTGATCACCAGAAATCCTGAAATTAGCCAACGAACAGCCGTTCAGTTAAAAACGTGGATTGATACGGAAATTAAAAGAACGCAAAAACATTCAACCAAGTAGAAAGGTAATGCAACTATATAATTTCCGAATAAACAAAATATCTAAGATGCCCAATATTGTGAAGTTTTTATCCCACTTTTTCAGTTACAGAAAGAAACGATGGACTACTCCGGAAAAAACAATTGTCGAGACAGAGTTTTCCAACCACCTGGAACACAAAACACTGCCATCTTTATCAGAATGCATGCAACTAATGGAAAAATTACAGCTTACATAAATTATAAGAATAAATCTAAATAATTACATGTACATAGAATTCTGTGAATAACAATTTCTTTTAAATAAAAAAAATAATATCTTAACGTGTAATGCAACTTCATTTTTCCTACCTAGTTTTTTCCTTATGCATAAATTAACTGCTGAAAAAGAAAATCTGCACCAAATTCACTTAGTTGCAGTATGCATATGTCCTGTTTTTTATTCATTCCTAAAATTGCTCTAGCTGGAATGTGTTTATATTAAAAAGCTTTCACCACAAAACAACTTTTGTTCACAATTATAAGATGTTTTTATTTCGTTTCTATTAAATAGGTATCTCACATTACCTCTATTGAACTTTATATTATTGTGTACTAACAGCACTAAGTTCACACGTGTAGTGTTAGAATTATGTTTCCTTCCGTATGCTTTTTTTTTTCTAACACTCCATTTCCGAAATTTAACTTCCGCTTTTTATGTCATCCCTTTTTTTTAACAGCAATTAATACATCAATGTAATATTTTATTCCTTTTTTACAGATCATTCCGTAGCAGGACTAATTTTCCACATAGGACAGTTGTAAGTTTGCATTAAAACTGTTACTTATTTTTTCTTTCTAAATCATATGTGAAATCCACCAAAAATTATACTTCAAATACCAGATGCGTATGAAAATTGTATGTCTTTGAATTATTTTTTTTTTGGTTTTTTTTTCTTTAGAACGAAAAAATAGTTAACCAGATCATTACCTATTGCTTTTTATGTCACTTCTTCTTTTCTATAACAGCAATTCCTGCATAACGATAATTTTTTTTTTTATTGTTTTTTACAGATCATTCAGCAGCAGGGTTCATTTCCACATCTGCAGACGACACGGTTGAATGTTTCATGTGTGGGGTTAGAATAAACCGATGGCAGCCAGATGTCAATCCCTTACAGGAACATCTACGATGGGCACCACACTGCACGTATGTTCAGCTCCTCGCACCACGTCCAGGCAGATGTAATGAAACGGAAGTGGAGAGGACCTTCTGCACTTGCACTAAATCAAAATGTTTTATTCCTAAAGAAAATCATATATCTGAGTAATACATTTGTACATGTTTCTATGAATTAAATATAATGTGTACATGTCTTTATTTCTACATGAATTAAATATATTAACATATCGTTTGTTTTTATTTTGGTAAAAAGTGTGGGTGAGCAAAAAACATACAAGTGAGGTGACCTTGGGCTAGAGTGGCAACCAGGTGGTTAAGGATAACGTAGCTCACACGGATGGCCTTGTAATTATGGAACATGAACGCGTGATATGTTAAAGTGGGTCACAGTGATGACCTTGCAATTGTGGAACATGAACGCGCGATATTAAAGTAGGTCACACGGATGGCCTTGTAATTGTGGAACAGGAAAGCGGGGTTTGTGACCTTGGGTTTGTGGTAATGATATGTAATTAGGTCAAACATTGCGCTTTTTTGACCTTGGTACGGTGGTGACCTTGGTATTGTGGCAACCTTGGAATTGTGGTAACCTTGGAATTGTAGTGTGTTCCAGAAGTCTCCAATCTTACCTACTTAAGCCTAGGTTCTGAAGAAGCAATATTAATGTTAAATACTACAGGGTGTTCAACACGTGTTTGAACCTGCGAAATATGAAAATCAAAAATTATTTTTCTCAAATAAAACACACTGCATATTTTTACTCTGCGTGAAAGAAAATCAGAAGCACAGTTTTTGAGTTATTTTGATTTTCTATGTTAGTCAATATTTCAATGGCTTTTATTGTGATTACTCGCAGTAGCGAAATTGAAAACAAGAGAGACAAAAATTGAATTAAATAAACCCTAACATAGATATAAACTGACTCTAACAGAATATATATTATGTTATCATAAGTACTTGATACAAAATAAATAATCATTCTCAAATCATTGGATAATTCAACAGTTACTAATGAGTTCTACTTAAAGGTGTCTCTCCTGTTGAATATGTGTTATGTTTTGTCTCAGGTTTCCCATCATCTCCAGTGTTATCGTACCACAAACATCATGTATTATATCTTCCATATCTTCTTTTGTAGTGAGAGACGTGACATATACAAGTTCTTTATGTATCCCCATAAGAAGAAATCTAATGGGGTAAGATCGCATGACCACTTCAGGCCACTGGAGAAAACCTCCACGCCCAATCCATTTTTGATGATATATATCTAAAAATTCACGTACCTTGAGGTAGTAATGCGGAGGAGCACCGTCCTGTTGCAGCCACATATTCTGTCGTTCATCGTTACTAAGCAGATTAAGGAGGCTAGTCAAAACTTCTTGAGGGAATTCAAGGTAGATACGACCAGTCATGGAAGTGTTAAAAAAATACGGCCCAATAATTCTACTGTGAAAAATGCCACACCAAACATTTATGGGCCAATGGTTTTGGTGTTGCATTTGTCGGATCCAAAATGGATTGTCTAATACGTAATAGTGCATATTATGACGATTTACAGCACCATTGCTTCTAAATGTAGCCTCGCCAGAAAACATAATATAAGAAAAAAGGTTTGAATTTCAAGTTGAGCACTCATCCACTGGTAAAATTTTACTCGTCTTTCGAAGTCATCAATGTGTAATTTAATATAGTAAGGATGATACTTATATTTCCTAGTTGAATGTGACGTTTCACATAATATTGCTATCTGACGACTACTGATATCCTGGTTTTCTTCAATATGAAGGAGAATCTCAGGTTCTTTTTCTTGGTTACTGGTATTTCTGGTATTTACTAGGTTCGAATCCTACTCGAGGTAAACTTTTTATTTATGTATTTAATAAAATTAATAATAATTTTTAATTACATATTTACCTTTGAACTTATTCGTTCATAACAAAAACTTATAATAATTTAATATTAGTCAAGTTGCTTTGGTATGTGTGAATCCTTGCGATATTGCAGGCTCACATTCCATTAATATAAGTAATTTGACTGTAATCTCATTATATTTAGGATTTACATCAGATCTACATACATAAAGACAAAATTTACATCGATTGGGGCTTGAACCTTGGTGGCGCAGTTGGTTAGCGCGGTACTCTAGCAAAGTACAGGTCGTAGGTTCGAATCCTACTCGAGGTAAACTTTTTATTTATGTATTTAATAAAATTAATAATAATTTTTAATTACATATTTACCTTTGAACTTATTCGTTCATAACAAAAACTTATAATAATTTAATATTAGTCAAGTTGCTTTGGTATGTGTGAATAGTTGCGATATTGCAGGCTCACATTCCATTAATATAAGTAATTTCACTGTAATCTCATTATATTTAGAATTTACATCAGATCTACATACATAAAGACAAAATTTACATCGATTGGGGCTTGAACCTTGGTGGCGCAGTTGGTTAGCGCGGTACTCTAGCAAAGTACAGGTCGTAGGTTCGATTCCTACTCGAGGTAAACTTTTTATTTATGTATTTAATAAAATTAATAATAATTTTTAATTACATATTTACCTTTGAACTTATTCGTTCATAACAAAAACTTATAATACATTCTTTACAATTTGTTAATAAGTTCCACAAAATTTTAATAATTATACACTAATTTCTTTGAAATCTATAGTTAATAAGTTAATAAATCGCAAAAAGTGTTTAAAACAACATTACCACCATTATCGTTTACTGGAAAACTTAGTTAACAAATTGTAAAGAATGTATTTTCGTTGTAATTTTTAATAAAACAAAATCATCCCACGGCACTGTATCGACCGATTCAAGCTGTTTATCTTTCTTCTATTGTTAGGTTTCAAGGATTATAATTTATAATGAGGTACTGTGCTATTAACTATTATGGAACAGATTATAAACTACTTGGAGTTTGTAATAATGCTCGTGCCGTAGAGCGTCTGTACCGCCAACGTTTTCCTACTTGAAACTGGATGTTTGGTATAATTTAACAAGGAGGAACTTTTCGAAATTTTGACATAAGTAATTTTCGACTTATTTTTGGCCATTTAGCCACGGCGGTTAGAGAATTCATTTTGGAACACCCTGTATAGACCTTAATATAAAGCGAAATAAGTGTAAAAATTAAACAAATATGATTGAAAATGCTTAAACTGTATTATCGATATTTTTTCAGAAGTGAGTGGCTTTGGAAATATTTTTAAAGTTACCATCTAGATCTCTATTAACTTGTATCTGACATGACGTTTTAAAAGTCTCTTTGACATAGATTATTGTATCTTTTTTACAATGTTGCCTATTTTCGTAATGAATATAAAATAAAAGATGCGTAATTATCCTAAAAAAAAGCTGTTACTAACATTATTTCGTTTCTTTTTTTCTATAGCAATTGTTAAAGTGTGCTTTGAACAACCCAAATCAATAGATCAAGTTTCAATTTAACCGCAAAGGTAGATAAAGTTGAACTTTAACAGCAATGGTAGATAAAGTATTTTAATTTTTATTTATATAAATATACAATGTATTCTTCATTTTTATTTGCATTAATAATAACTTCAATATTGCAATTTACATTTCCAGAAATATTAAATTTTGGAACAGAACCTGTTTCATGTGAAAAACGTACAGACGACATAGAGTTACATGGGCTTTCTATTCCACAGAGTATTTTCTTTGATACATCAATTTTTTTCGCTACTGAGTCTTCTATATCCGTTTCGGGGGCGGATGATGACTTCCATCCCCCTATACGCTTTACTGCCATCGGAAATTTTCTTAGGAATATTATACAAGGTACTTATCCCCACAGGTTGAACTGTACACTTTCTCTGCCGATAGTTGACGAAGAACTTTTGGTAAGGCACGTTTTTAGGACGTAAAGCAATGTATTTTCTCACAATATTCAAAACACTTACACACATTCCTTATCAGTGATGCAAAATGAGCGATCTTGCTTAGTTTTTGTGTCAATAACTGAGATGATTATGACAGATTTTCGATCATCAACATTAGAACTTTCTAGCTTGTACAGGGTGGCCAACAAAGAATGCGAGGCACTGTATTTGGGAAACTATCCATCGTAGAGGCTTGCGAAAAAAAAAGTTATTACTAAAACGACCCATACAAAAACCTGGAAAATATTTTCAAGTGTCTGAAATGGCCGTTAGGGGGCGTAACTGCAATCTTGAATCTAAAAAAGTGATGTTTCTGTGAATTCTGCTATATTAACCTAATAAAAAAATAACTGATCTTTGAAGTCGAGAATAATCTGAACTTTTTTTGTTTGGCACTTTTTGAGGTATCTATAAAAATAAAGTGGTGGGGGTATTCAAAGGTTTCCTTAAATAACCCTCCGTATCTTCGAAACGGCTAATCCGATTTTGACAAACTTGGGCGTGAAAAGAGCTTTTCTTGGGCTACAAATGTTAAAATAATTGAAGTTTTATTAGTTTCACATGTCGTCGCAGAGGGCTTTGTTCGACATTCCGATATAAACGGTTAATTTTCGCAAAAAAATTAAATGCATTGGTATGACTTTTTTTCATGAGCAAGTAGCTAAATGATGCCTAAACAAGCTCGCGAAAACCGCATCTGGATATCTTGTTCCTAACCTAAAATATCGGCCAAAGAAAACTTTATAGGAAAATATTTTTCTGGAATTGTTTCTATTATGTAAGTTGTGGCCCTAAAAAGGACCGATTTAAAGGAGTAAGGTTTTTAATGCCCCCGTAAATGCTCGAAATGCTGACCATCACACTCTATGCATTGCTGAAGCCTCTCATGACTAGACAAAGCTGCAGCTTCAATGTCGGCTCTCGGTGTGTTACGTATTGCGTTACGAATCCGGTTTTTCATATCTTCTCTAGTAGTAGGTTGAGTCCGAAACACGATGTCCTTTAAGCGCCCCCATAAATAAAAATCGAGGCAAGTTAAGTCTGGTGATCGCGGAGGCCATGGAAACAGACTTGCTCTTCCAATCCACCGCTGTTGAAATACGGCATTAATATGCTCTCGCACATTAATAGCAAAATGTGCTGGGCAACCATCCAACTGGAAAAACAATTTTTGCACATCTTCCAACCACAACGGTAATTGATTGGCCAAAAAGTCAAGAAATACATTGCTCGAAAAAATATGGCCCAATAATTCTGCCTCCCAATATGCCACACCATACATTTAAACTCCAACGTCCTTGGCGCTGAACTTCACGCAACTAATGGGGATTTTCTGCAGACCAATAATGCATATTGTGCAGATTGACTCTCCCGTCACTACTGAAGGTGGCTTCATCGGTCCAAAGAATTTGAAATAAAAATTCTCTATTTTAGCGTATCATACCTAGCATCCAATGGCAATAGTCTAACCCTCGATCAAAATCTTCCTCTTTCAAGGACTGATGCAAAATGACACGATATGGGTGCATTCTTAAAGTAATTAAAAAAAGTTTAAACGAATACCTATATATTTTGATGGCCATTAGAACTTACGTATGGTCCTTCAAAATACTTTGAACCGTTGTCCGTAATATGCCCAACTCAGTGGATAATGCTCTTGTGCTAGCATGAGGATTTCCTTCAATATAGCCCAGTACACAGTTAATATTTTCTTGTGTTCTTCCAATTCTTTGCCGTTGAAATGTAGGCCGAAAACTACCATTGGCTCGTAAGCTCGCCACTAATCGGGAAAAAACTCTTACATACCAAGGGCGCCGATTTGGATATCGAGTCACGTAAACTCTTTTAGCTACTGCGGCATTCTGAAGACATTCAAAATAAACCGCAAGCATATCAACAGCTTCATTATTCGTAAAGCGCATTTTGACAGCACAAAAATTGCTCAAAGTAACGCGAAAGTATTGACAACTATTGACAATTTGAGGATTATGTTTGTTTTGTTTAGGTATCTGTTTCCATTGCCTCCTTCTATTAATTGTATTTTTCGTATATATACATTGTGAATATGCATTTAAACAAACAAAAAAAGGCCTTTCGTATAACTTTTCGCATTGCTTATTTGCACGTAGTAATTTCAAAAAGGGTGATTTTATTCTGGTGAATAAATTTACAAACATTTAAAATCGCAATTTCTAAGTAACCTATTCAGAGCCGAAATTGAAACTGCAGTTTTGTCTACCCATAAGAGGCCTCAGCAATGCACTGTGTGATGGTCAGCATTTCGAGCATTTACAGGGGCATTAAAACCTTCCTCCTTTAAATCGGTCCTTTTTAGGGTCACAACTTACATAACAGTAACAATTCCAGAAAAATATAATTAAAAAATAATAAAAATTTAAGTAATTTTCGTATAAAGTTTTCTTTGGCCGATATTTTAGGTTAGGAACAATATATCGAGATGCGGTTTTCGCGAGCTTGTTTGGCCATCATTTAGCTACTTGCTGATGAAAAAAGGTTATACCAATGCGTAATTTTTTTGCGAAAATTAACCGTTTCTGTCGGAATGTCGAACAAAGCCCTCTAGCGACGACATGTGAAACTAACAAAACTTCAATTATTTTAACATTTGTAGCCCAAGAAAAGCTCTTTTCAACGCGCTCAAGTTTGTTAAAATCGGATTAGCCGTTTCGAAGATACGGGGGGTGATTTAAGGAAACCTTTGAATACCCCCCACCACTTTATTTTTATAGATACGTCAAAAAGTGCCAAACAAAAAAAGTTCAGATTATCCTCGACTTCAAAGATCAGTTATTTTTTTATTAGGTAGCAGAATTCACAGAAACATCACTTTTTTAGATTCAAGATTGCAGTTACGCCCCCTAGCGGCCATTTCAGAAACTTGAAAATATTTTCCAGGTTTTTGTATTGACCGTTTTAGTAAAACTTTTTTTGCGCAAGCCTCTACGATGGATAGTTTCCCAGATACAGTACCTCGCATTCTTAGTTGGCCACCCTGTACAATTCATTGGACCGACACGCTCCATACAAATCCAGTACCGCAACAATCTGTAATTTAAAAGCCAAATTATGAAGTCGCCATCTCTAAACGTTTTACCTTCACACACAGATACTCGTCATCTGAAGCTTCTTTTAAAAATCTCATAACATCATCCGATTGAAAGACTTTGGACTTTTCAGACTTATAATGATCACTCAGCTTCTTCAGCAATGCAATCAGTTTGCTGTATCTGAAAACATTACGTGTAATTATTTGGCTTTACTTTTCCGAAAAGTATGCCAGAAGTACCTTTTCACTCACATAATTTATATTCTTTGCGCTTTTCCACCTTTGCAAACACGTACATTCTTTTTGGTATATCAACCTCGATTTTTGGTGCAATAATTTACCAACTGCCTCCATCACCTGTTCTTCCACATCCGAGGGAAGTTTTGCTTGTTTAAAATCGGTTTCCCAATTATTTTCACTCATTTTTACTTGTACTGTATTCAGAAAAGCACATAGAATAAACCACAAATTCTGATAAACAAAATTTTGTTTTATTCAGTGTCAACCCTAGCAACCCATACTACTGAGATTTTAAAACGTGACTAACTCAATTAATATGTCTTTAATTTTTCGTTAAAAATTTGCTATAGAAAAAATAGAATAAAATAAAATGCAACTATGGACTCGTGAAAATTAATTCATTCGCTCCTTCGTCACTCATAAATTAACATTTTTCACTCATCGATAAAATTGTATTTTATCGTCTTGTGTAACAAATAACTATTAATTTCCACTTTGTAGGTTGGAAGGTGTGTGTTGTTCCACACACAATTTTGAATTAGTAATAGACACAACGTAGGATATATCAAAAACTGATCAAATCAGTATTATTATTGTTTTTATTGCTCGATTATTTGGTTATGTTATGTTAATAATATATTAGGGCCCGCTTTCACAACCCGCACCAGGGCTCGTAGTTGGCTTGCTACGGCACTGTCTACAAGTAAAAACATGAGAGTAAATGTGTGCGGGTCAACATATATGAAGAATTAAAGGACTATGACACTTGTGGGGTTACAACCGATGACTACAAGCAACAATCCTAAACATGAATTTATGATACAGTCCTTTTAAACGTTTTAGTCAAGATGTAATGAGTTGCACTTTAAAAATAATGCACTTGAAGCTAAAAAACATATCTTATTAACTTTTACGTAGCTAAAGTTAGATTTTTATTTTAGGTATTTGCTTTAGGACTAAACCACTAAGTTAAATTCAAGGCTGTTTCCACAAAACCTCGTTTTATTCAGCATGTCACCATTTGGTCTCATAAGATTTAAAAATTAATTAGTTTCAAACAAGTTTATAATATATGAAAATGCAATGAATAATCCTTATATAACAATTAGGTGCACGTATAAAACTATTGCAGAATATTGTATAATTTTATAAATCATCAATAGTTTGATCTTTAATAGATTAAATATTATTACATCGTCTTAAAAATGGCCTTCCAGAAGACACTCTAACGAACGAGGGCTAACAAGGAAAAATGCCATAATCAAAAAACAAAAAAATTTAATCGTATTATAATGTCTGTGCAAAGTCGTGAAAAACTTTAATTTTAAATGGTAAAAGCATTCATAACTAAAAACTTGATACACCAATTAAAGATCTAATCAACTATAACAAATTCCACAAAGAATTCATAATTTATCGTTATTAAGACTACTAATCGTTATGATAAAACATAATGTATATACAGTCCGCGCGGCCAAAGAATGACTGAACGTTGGATGCGCATTCGTCCAACTTCAAGTCTCTTAAGCGCGGCATGTCAGTGACGTCGCCACCAAAAGCGCGTTTATTACAATTATTGCAACAAAACGACAGTGTGTCCTATGTGAATTTTAATGCTCATAATACTCAAATTTATTAGACAAGTATGTATAAACAACAAATACTTTCACAATACATAATAAAATAAATAAGTAGTTTTGCGGCGCATGTAATGCTAATGGCATTTGCTTAAATTCTCATTAAAGAAATCCTAATAGTTGACATTCCTTCGTGTCATTAACAACAGATTAGCAAATATTCAAAAATGTTTTTATTAGTTAGTTCGTTTTATATAAAATTTATTACTTGTCAACATGGTTATTTTTTTATTTTATAAATGTTTAAACTATTACTGTTCATATGTAATTCAAATAAATAAAATATTTTAAAATTTCTTGTGGATTGGTGACGAATAATTGAAAACGCGACACCGACGCCACTGGTAATGCTTTCAGTCGCTATTGCGTTAACGAGTGCGGCCGAATGCACGAACATCCATGCGCGACACGAGGCATTCTTTGGCCGCGCGGACTGTAATTAATCTAATTTTAATTGTACATGTTAAATCATTGTAATGCTGAGTTGACTAAACCTATGTCGTTGGTAAACGATTTAGTTCAAAATCTAGGAAATACACTCAAAAACTGTAAGCATACCATTCGCAAGATGCGAATAATGAGTTTGTCTTGATAAAATTTCAATACTATCAAATTAACGTCATGATTTAAATTATTTAAGGCCTGTCTAGCCACTAAATACTTCTCTGGTTGACTCAATCTACAAAATATCATATGTTCTTCACGTCTAGTATCAAAGCTACGTTTTGTGGTTCCAGTGTATGCTTTTGTCAAGAACAAAAGCAACTTATACACTCCGGAAGCGGAACAGTGCATTCGAAATATCTTCAGGTGATCTTACATGCTCTTTAATCTTTCTTGTAGGTTTGAAAACAGTTCTAGGTTCATGATTAAGATTTTTTCAATTTTATCCGTAACGTTGCCTCTACCCACGGTCTGCATACTACTACGGTTAGCCTCATCGGCTGAGAACCCTCTTATAGGTCAACACCGTGTGACGTCGGTCAAGCGACTTTAACCTAGCGTTAGAACACTAGTTAATTGGGAATAACAATAACCAGTATAATAATTTTCACTGCGATCAAATGTAGTATAAGCACTTATGTAATAATATTCTTAATCATTAAAGAAACATAGTAATTCTTTTCATTAACAAAGTAGTCAAAGTTCTTAGTTATAGTTTTGTGGTAAACAGGGTATGCTTTTTAAGGGGACAACTTGTTAACTGTACCGTCCATTCATAATAATTTTTAAATTCCGGTTTTGAATCCGATTGGAAAACGCGGTTTCCACTGGTAATTTTTCATTATCGTTAACGGCCAGTGTTTCTCCACGCGCATACTTCTTTGCACTACTACGTGTGTAACCGGCATTTATTGTCACCGTTGACTCTAGTTTTAACTAGTTACTGAACACTATTTGTAACATACCCAGTATATATTTTACACCCGCAATGTAGCAATTAGTATATTAATTTTAAGCTTCTAGCCCTAATATTTGTTGCACTAAATTCAGTGTTCCGTATATATTACAACCTTTGTGGTACAGTGTATGCTTTTTAGACAGACTTACCCTGTAGCTGGACTCTTATTTTCAACGTATTCATTTTATCCTCTGAGTTTAGTTTATTTCACGTTCAGGACGTGTATTTTCATCCCTTATTTTTGCAACATACGTTGCTAGACCGATTTAAAGTTCACCAACCACTGGCACGATTTTTGGTTTTGACATTGGTTTTGACACGCACGTGACGTACATTTCAACCCGAACATTGTATTTTAACCTTGTTAGCATATATTTAAACCCTTTTGCATGGGAATCCCTAATATTGTGGTAGCAAGATGTGTGTGTAGGACGTATCTTTGATTTTACCATTAAGGTTTACATCCACAGACCGGTTAGTATGTTTTTAGACGTTTCAAATAATTCTAATCCTAGGACAATGTTTATTACGTATACGTTGATTTTCAATCACCATTAATTATTTATAACTTATCCTAAATTGAACACGTTAAGATATTGCAACCCTATATTAATTTTACACCTTGGTTTTCAACTTCTGTACATTAGGTCAACTACGTATTTTAAAACTTATTTTATTAATTATAGACCTAAGGGTACCGTAAATTATGGCAAAGTATGATTGACGTAATTGTTTATTACACATTTATTAGGTTTTTTAACCCCTGCGATAGATTTTGGGGCCCTACGTTTGAAAGAGCATTCAGGTTATTAACTATATTTGATTATAAAGTAAATTTGTTTAAAACAATAAAACGTGTAATTAACTAATTGGTTAATCCCTTACACAATAGTAATATCGAAATATTAAGGAATGTCGCTATTTATTTATTTCCTTTTTAATAGATCATTTACATGCAATATATTTTGGTTTTAAATATGAGTACAATGTTGCAACCTTTTGTATTAATTTGGGTCATAATTAAAACTAGTTTCGCTCAAGGTAATTATACCAAATTAATCTCGTGTACAAAGAAACAATATCAATTATGTATAACAAAGTATTTTTATAATGCCATTTTTGCATAGTTTAATGTCCTTGTATGGGTCGTATTTTAGTCTTGGTGAGATCGGATTTGGTCTGGTTAGACTAGGGTTGGTCCTGCATCGGAGTGTATTCTAATTCCTCCAGGAAAGTTAGCTTTACAAAAAAAACACAACCAATATGAACAAACACAAGAATAACACAAGCACAATCACAAGTACAAGCACAGGCAAGCCAAGTACATATAAACATACTGAACACGCGAAATACAAGCACAAACACGAAAATGAAAACGAAAGTTCGAAACACGAAAATCAAACACGATAAAAGCGCAAACACGAAAATGAATAACACAAATTGCAAAACGAAAATAACAAACAACAAACGCGCAATACGAAAAACGCAAACACGAAAATCGAACACAAAATTACCAATACGAAAACCGCAAAACGAAAAATAACAAAACACAAATCACAGTAAAAATTCGCAAAAGTCGCAAACACGAAATGAACAAAATTCGTATACGAAAAATCGCAAACACGAAAAGAAAACGAAAATTGCAAAACGAAAATTCGTAAACACACAAATTCCAAACACAAAAAAAAACGAAAATTGCAAACACGAATAATGAACAACACAAATGCAGATACAAAACGCAAACAAATCGTAAACACAAATTCACAAACACAAAAACGAAACGAAAATGCAAACACGAAAAATAACAAACAACTAAGCGCGAAGTACGAAAAACCAATCACGAAAAATCGCAAACACGAAAATGAAAACGAAAATTCGCATACGAAAATCGCAAACACGAAAATGAAAACGAAAATGCAAACGAAAATCGAAAACCAAATCACAAAACAACAAACGAAAGAAATCGCAAAACACGAAAATGAAAACGAAAATTCAATACGAAAATCGAAACACGAAAACGAAAACGAAAATTTGCAAACACGAAAATCGTAAACACAAATCACAAACACAAAAACGAAAACAAATCAGACACGAAAAAAACAAACAACGAATGAAGTACGAAAAAACACAAACACGAAAAATCGTAAACACACAAATTCACAAACACAAAAACGAAAACGAAAAGCAAAAAGAAAATAACACAAAACGCAAAATACGAAAAAATCACGAAAATCGCAAACGAAAATTGAAAACGAAAATTCGCAAAATCGAAACACAAAATGAAAACGAAAATTCGAAACACGAAAATCGGAAAACGAAAATGAAAACGAAAACGCAAAACGAACGAAAAAAATACGAAAACGAAAACGAAAATCAAACACAAAATTCGAAAACACAAACAAAACAAAAACGAAAACGAAACAACGAAAAAAACAAACACACACACACAACTATTTACACAAGCCATTTGTCTATTTCAAAACAAGGTGCAAGTCTTAACGAAAACAAGAAATGAAATCACGAAAACCGCAAACACAAACTCGAAACACGAAAGTCGAAACGAAAATTCGCAAACACGAAAACTGCAAACATACAAACACGAAAAACGAAGACACACAAAACAAAAAACACGCAAAGCTGCCGGGTGAATTAAGACAGGGATTTGGAGTCTATAAACAAAATGATTCTCTCTGTTTATCTGTTTTATTATTTAGTCTTTATACCCGAATGGAAGAGTATCAAAGTTTTCAATTCTCCGTCGCTTAGAGTAACTTATTCTATATTGTTTAGATTGAGGTCTACTTAACACATTGTAACACCTGTCTCTAACTAAGAGAGAGAGAACGAGAGAAAGAGAGAGCAGAGAGAGAGTTTTTGTGTTTGTGAATTTGTGTTTACGATTTTTCGTGTTTCGTTTTTTCGTACTCTTGCATTTGTGTTTGTTATTTTCGTGTTTGCAATTTTTCGTTTTCGTTTTTTGTGTTTGTGATTTGTGTGTTTACGATTTTCGTTGATTGCATTTCGTTTTCATTTTCGTGTTTGCGATTTTTCGTATTCGAATTTTTCGTTTTTTCTATTTTCGTGTTTGCGATTTTTTTCTTTTGTTTGATTTGTTCGTTTTTCGTACTTCGCGTTAGTGTTTGTTTATTTTTCGTGTTTGCGATTTTCGTTTTCGTTTTTGTGTGTTATTTTCGTGTTTCGATTTTTCGTTTGTTTGTTTTGTTCGATTTTCGTGTTTGCTTTATTTTCGTTTTCGTGTTTGTTTGTATTTTTCGTTTTGTTTTCGTTTTTTTCGTTTTCGATTTTCGTGTTGCGATTTTCGTTTTCGTTTATTTTCGTGTTTGCGATTTTTCGTTTTTTGTCGTTTTTTCGTGTTTTTTTCGTGTGATTTTTTCGTGTTCTGTTTTCTTTGGAGTTTGTGTGTTTGCGATTTTCGTGTTTGTCATTGGATTTGTCGTTTTCGATTTTTCGTGTTTGCGATTTTGTTTTCTTTCGTGTTTGCGTTTCGTTTGCTTTGTTTTATTTTTCGTTTGCATTTTGTTCTTGGATTTTTCGTTTCGTTCGAATTTGTGTCCTTTTCATTTTCGTGTTTGCGATTTTCGTGATTGCGTTTTCGTACTTTGGTTGTGTTTTGTTATTTTTCGTGTTTGCGATTTTCGTTTTCGTTTCGTGTTTGCGATTTTCGTTTTCGTTTCGAATTTTCGTTTTCATTTTCGTGTTTGCGATTTTCGTTTGCGAATTTTCGTCTTTTCATTTTGTGTTTGATTTTCGTGTTTTTCGTTTTTCGTACTTGGCGTTTGTGTGTTTGTTATTTTCGTGTTTGCGATTTTCGTTTTCATTTTCGTGTTTGCGATTTCTTTCGTGTTTGTGAATTTTCGTTTTCATTTTCGTGTTTGCATTTTCGTATGAATTTTCACTTGTCATTTGTTTTGCGATGTTTCGTGATTGTTACTATATCGTACTTGCGCGTTGTGTGTATTGTATTGCTTGTGTTGATTTTCGTTTTCTTTTTGTGTTTGCGTTTTGTATTCGAATATTTCGTGTTTGCAATTTCGTTATACATTTTCGATGTATGACATTAACCAGTACTTCGACCATGTGTCTATGTAAAATCATATTCGTACTATGTAAACTATGCGTTAAAAGGTTAAAATACTTGTTATTTTCATGATTTGATTTTGTTTGTAGCGGATTAATTTGTGTAATTACCGTTTTTGTAAACTAATTTCATGTTGACTAATTAAGAATCAATTCGATGCAGTGACAATCAGATATTACAAACCAAAATAGTTTGCAATGATAAATATACGACTTTTACAAGGTTAAATATTAATAAAATGGCATTTTAATTTCGTTGATACATAATTGTATGTAAGGGTTAACATTAGTTATTACACTGTTTTATTTGTTAAAGTAATTTCACTTGAGGAAAATATAGATTTTAAACTATGAACCATAAGTCTAAAGCAAATCGGATTCCAAAAGATACTATAATTTAATAACAACAATAATGCATTAAATTGACGAAAAAGGCTCCATAAATAAATACAGACATAGTTATAAATATCAGTTGAGAATTACTCTGTGAAGCGGAATTAACCGAAGTAGTCAATATCATTACACGTTTGATTGTTTATAAACTTAATGTTCATTTTAAAAATATATTACCAACATGAATTTAAACAATAAAGCATCACTATTGGATTAAAAGAACCTAATAATTTAATAATCCAATCAATTATTGCTAAATGATACTTTTCAAAAAGGTAATCTAATATTAGAAAACATTTTAAATAGTCGTTGAAATTACTTGTATGAGCGTGTAATTAACGATTATGCAAAATCATTAACTGTTTGCATATTTATAGAATTAATCGGTCTCAGTTTTAAAATAGGTAAAATGATACGTTCTTCGTAACAGTAAAAAATTAGATGGTTAAAATACTCCTAAATGGTGTAAAACAATACAATTAATGCGATCATTGACCTTTACGGTTCCACATCAAAAAATTAATAGCAACAATAGTTAAAATATCGTAAGTACTCTCACTGGGGTGTAACAACGAAGTGGTAAAATAATCAGTGTATGCACTATTCATTAACAATGTTATATCGGTCTCAAAGATATTAAATAGTGGATTGAAAATCAACGTCCTATACGTAAGCGAGTACAAAATAATTTAAGGTTGAAATTACGGTCCACTGGATTTGTAAAATAATTAATCAATGGGGAAAATCCTTCACGTGTTATGTCAAAGTATTAAATGAAAAGTAAAAATACATCTCTATATCTGCGACATACGAAGTATGATTCAACAACTTAAGCAGAGTAAAATAAGGGTATCTTCAACGTTAATTCAAAATTATAGGTTGAAAAATTAACGTGTTCAGAGGTTATAATTAATAGGAATACGTCCCCACGTGGATGTGCAAAACCGGAAGTGACGTCAAAATCCAAGATGGCGGCGACAAATGTCCCCCTTCTACTGCTGTTTTCAAACGAAAATGACACAATAAAGCAAACCATTATTATTATTAAGGACATACGTAAGTATATTACAAACAACAACGCAGATTAATAATAAATGCTATTTAACCGTATTAATTAAAAATGTATATTTTTAAAAATTAAGTAGTTCATTATTCAATTTCAATTTATCTGTTTAGCAGCAACGCAAAAGATACTAAAAATGAATTTTTGAATTTTGTTTGGTTTGAATTACTACTACTTTTTAATTTATAATAAAATACTTATCTTTTTTGGGTTATTTTAATGGTGTACTTTAAATTATACAATCTAAACGTTTCGATAACACTTACAGTTATCTTCGTCAGTAGTAATGTTTGTTAAAAATTGTTAAAGATGTAGTAAACAATTTTGTCAAATTTGAAAAATTAAAACATTTTCATACTTTTTAATTTGTATTAGACTGGAATTACAATTGACATTTGTAATGTGACTTCTGAATTACAAATTTGAATTGAAATGTCAGAACTCGTTTAAATTCCCGATGTTTCTCTACTATTTGTTTAGCTAAGAAGTTATTTAACAATTTTTCTTAGTTTGCGTTGCACTTTTTCAGCTAATCATGCTAACCTTCTTTTTATGATTTAAATATTTCATTCGAATATAGGTGCGCTGCTGAAAAAAACATTTAATTACTTCTTCTGGTATATCTGTGTTGAGTTCCAGAATTTTTTTTGTCATCTTCTTGGTAAGATTTTTAATTATTTGTTTGATTTTAACAATATAATTTTAATTAATGTATTAATGTAATAACTAATATAACAAATACTCTCTGCAGCTGCGAACGGCATGCACTCGCAGGCTTTCACTATACACCGAACGCTCAAACAGTCGCTGAGTGACGTAGGTTTTCCCCTGCTCGCTTGTAACGTAACGCCTACAAGCCGGGTTATGGGGCAACCGTAGTAGTATACAGACCGTGGGCTCTACCAACATTAACCGATAACTGGTCATTACGGGCATGCACAACAGGTGTTGTGATATTTTTGAATCATCAAATTAGTCTTCTGAAAATACAGGATAATTCGTCTAGCCCGATCGACTTGCGCTCTAATTACACTAATATTTAGACGTGGATGATTATCCGCTAGTTTATGAAGATACCGATACCGTTCGGTGAAGACAGACAAGTTAATTGTTTCAGAAACTAATAAAAATGATAAATTTTAATGTCAACATACTAATTTGCCGCGTTCGCAGTATTAATATAGAAGATTTTTTAAAAATTTCTTAGCCAGTTCAAGAATCTGTTATTGTTGGTATTTATTTTGAATATTATATATATATATATATATATATATATATATATATATATATATATATATATATATATATATATATATATATATATATATATATATATATATATATATATATATATATATATATATATATATATATATTGTGGCATCCTCAGACACGTCGATACGGTAGTAGAATATTTTCCCGTTTAGCAACTCACTTTTGTACCACTGGAAGTGTCCTCCGCCCTATATACCATAGACGGGGTACCCGAAAAACTAACGAAAACGTAATAAATGTTCTGTAAAGCCCAATTCTCAGATGTGTTAATGTAATTTCAAGAGACTTAGGTGTTCCTCGGACTACAGTGTAACGAATAATAAAAGAACACAGGAGACGAATCATTCTCACTAATATATCTTATTAGCTTTATTAACTTATTATAATTTTTAATATCAAATTAACCTTTAATTTTCAACTTTGAAACACACCCATGTATTAAGTTAGCTGCGTCTTAGTATCATACTGAGCTCAACCAAGCTTTGACCGCTGCAGACTACGACAACGTTACATTACTGTCATTGGTTGATAAAATATTAGCGGAACACAGAAACCTTTTATCACGAATTCTGTGGAAGGATTAATTAACATCCCATAGTGATTGAGGAATCAATACGCACAAAAATCACAACTGGATGCAGGAGGTAAACATCATCAGGGAAGGTGGAGAGTGAATGCTTGGTGTGGCATTCGAGGCACACAAATCTTACGTCCTTCGACCTATAAGGTACTTATAAGGTACAATATGGAAAGCTCTTCTGAACGAGATAAAATTCACTCAATTTGGTTAAGCCAAACTGGAATTATGAGCATTTCCAAAATAAGAATTTCACCTCTCCCCACCACTTTATTTGACAAATAACAACGATGACACGCAGCGGTTTTTTTTTGGAAAAAACTGAACGTTACAGTAAAATTTTTTGCGAGCCGTTATAAAGTGTCTTAAAACTACTAAAAATAAACTAAATACTTTATAACAAATTAACTAACAAAAAACCAATAAAATAATCACAAAAAGGCTACCTGCAGCTGGGTCTACGAGCAACGGTAGGTCCTCAGGGTGGCTGCGGTGTTTTAGTCTCTGTGGCTATGATAATTAGTAATAAAAGAAAAACGTGTAATGCTCGACAATTATTGAACTGAAAATGTAGATTTCTGTCTGATAATTGCTTCATTAACACCCCTATGTATTTAGCTAACTAAATTATTTACACGGGGAGGATGGGGGGTTAAGAAACTTGATAGGAAATCAAAATCTTAAAAAAAATGTTTTCTTATTCGCAAGGGTCTAGATTCACAAAAGAGATCTGCAATTTACAAAGAACTAAATATAAATTTATTCTGGAAACAGTACCGGGTAACAAACAATCGTGTTTTGAGGACATTGATGCTTTATTTTGCATAAGAACGATCTGTGTTAGCAGACCAACAATTTTTTCTTAATTTTATTTAAGAATAAAGTAATATTTTTAAGTAGTTTTGATTAACTTAACGTGTCTTTCTTTAATTATTAAAAGTACGCAAAATCAGTGAAATATAAAACATCAAGACTATATACAACTTAAACAAAGGAGAAAATGATAGTTTCATCCACCAGTTTTTAAAAGTGAAAATACTTTTGAGAATTAGACAGGTGGTTTAATATAAAATCTAGGTGGTGTCTAATAGCGGGTTTCGATACTTTATTAAATGTTCTAGATACGAAGACCAAGAGATTCGTGTGTAAGGGTTTTAACTCCCGGTTTAATTATTTATCTGGACACAAAGGTGTAACTTTCGTGTTTAACGACTGCGGTTCTGTGTTATTTACGGTGACGGGGATATTTATTTTAACGAGATTTTCATTACAGAAATAAGGTTTTCTAAAAATTATTATGCGATTATTGTAATTATTATAAGTTTTTGTTATGAACGAATAAATATAATACAGTTTTTAATTATTCTAAGTTTGTCTGTCTGCAGTGGTTGGACTGGTGTCCTAGATCGTTTATATATGTTTTATACGTGGCGGCTGGATAGGTTCATTAATCAGACGGGAGTACGCCGTTTAGTTAATTAGAACGATGCTAGACTGAACAGTCATTACAACTTTCAGACAAGCGAGGTAAGAAAATATCTGCACAGGAATTTCACCTTGTCAACATCCCCATAAGAATTCTCGATACTTTGAGGCGATGAGTTAAATGCAAAGAGTAGGGTTTTGTGTAATACGAGGCGTTTGTTTTACGCTAGGCATACACCCGAGTAACTGTATAGTGTACAGGCGTGGTGGTATTTTGCAGATGGTGTCAATTAATAATTTGCAAGGCAGAAAATAATTTTCTAAGGTAGAAATGACGGTTTCTGCTTCCAACTAGGAAGTTAGGAAGTACAAGTGAAGTAAAGAAGTAGTGATAAATTCCCGTTGCGCCTACGCTTTTAAAGAAAGAGACCTACGCGTGATTAGACAGGATAATGCAGGTGGTTCTTCGGTGGGGATTCTTGCGTCGAAATCTAAAGATGCTCTCCTACAACGTAGGATTAATTATTGCAAAACAATGCGGATTTTTAAGCAAAATAATATAAATAATTGCATACCACCCTTTCTTTTATCTGGAAAGATGCACGTCTGTGGGAGGAGAAAAGTTCCTAGGAACTGGGTCTCAAGAAAACTGGTAGTGACGGAGTACGAGGAGTCGGAGTGTTTGGTCTATCAGGAACTGATCCTGATGGCGGTGTGGTCGGGATGTAGGTATTTGATTTATATATATATATATATATATATATATATATATATATATATATATATATATATATATATATATGTTTTACATTTTGTTGTACGTACGGATGATCCAGTATCGATTAACGCTAACACGAGTGTTTGAAAGATCAACAGAGAAAGGAAAAATCTATCAACAAAGGAATTTTCTGTGAGTGGCAGTTTAGTACTTGTATTTGGTGTGTAAATTGTCGTAGATCCGCTGCTGTTGGCTATTTGGGTACGTATCTCCACGTCGTCGCATGAACTTAAGGATAACAGTTGCATATTCCTTCTCTCTTGGCCGCTAGAGATGGTTGCGTATTTCTTCCTCTAGTTTACCTTGATATCTGGGTGATAAGAAGTGTAAGCGGAAAGTTTCTATGAAATCTTGCCATAGAAATTTATTATTTTGGTGCCATAATAACGTAATTAGAAGTTCTGGTAATTGTAATTCTTGTACGCGCTCAAGATATCGAGTCGCTTACGCCGTCGCATTTTACTCCCCATTTGCGAATTCGATCGCATGTTCCTGCTCTTTTTATATTGGTAACAATCGGGTCGCTGGCTGGTAGATCGGTGGTTGCTAAAGGACCTGAAGGTGCGATCGTTACTTTGCTAAGAGTTGGAATCAGTATTTGTCCTGTTCGTGGGAATTAAACTATTCGTGCTTTAGGAACGTCTGCACAGTCTTCCATATCTAAGCGATACCTTCGAGCTTCTTTTAATTCCTCTTCATTAAGTTTATAGATCCATCCGACTCGGATATCACTTTCTTCTGTATAAGTATCCATTTCTAGCTGTGTTTATTTGCGGGTGACTGGAAATATTAAAACACTGAAATAAATAGGTTATTATTTTCACTTGGATATGTTGGTATGAATATTCTTGGTTTTGAAACAAAATTATTAGTTTACTTTTTTATCAGTATTTTCTTGGTATCTGTCAATTGCAAATTTAGAAAAGTTAATTTGTTGGACCCCACGTTCAGGATTGGAAGGAAGAGAGTTTTCCAAATGAAGAAAAGTGAGCCTAACGTTTCCTGATGGACGCAAGCGTGTCTGGTAAAGATCAAGAGAGCAATTTGCCTAATTTAGGAAAAAATCCCATTTGATAGTAGCTCCGTAATATTTTAGAGAGGAATCTGCTTCAACAGTCGTACATTTTGTCCCTATACGTGAGATCCATGAACGCGGATCATTACCTGGTAAACAACGCAGTTGAACATTTAATGCCATTTGTTGGCTTCTTGGGTCCAGTCCTCTATTTATGCATGGCAATGCTCCTCTGCACGTGGCTAAGCAGGTAGCAGACTATTTAATAGTTGATATTTCCATTATGGAATAACCAGTCAATGGACCCAATTTAAATTGCAAAGAGCATCTATAAAACACTCTTAAACAAAAGATTTGAAGTTGTATACATGCACCTACCAATATCAGCTTGTAAATACAGCCATTCCAGTAAGAGAGATAATTATTGCAAATCTAATATACAGCATGCCAATGTGCATGAATTCACTAATAAGGAGCAGGGAAGGGCATACACTGTATTGAAATCACATTGAATCGATTTATTTAATTGTTTAAAATGTTTATAAATTGTCTGTATCGGAAGTTCCTAGCCAATAGACTGTAGGGCAAATTATGATTATTTAATAGTGTTGTATGTATAGTCCATGAGTTTCTAAACATTCACTATAGTTGGTAAAATGTGAATATCCGATTAGCGCTTATTTTCATACACCTCATGCGGTTATATACCTTTCTCGTTCTTATACAAGGCATTTATGCTAAAAGGTATGAGGGCATCCAGTTTTCCTAACCGCGGGCGGGCATACTCTACGTTATAGGTGTTTTGAATTGTGTTGCGTGCACCAAAAAGAGATAACAATAGTTAAGTCAAGTTTAACGCGGCACGGAAAACATCTTAGTTCACCGCCCGCGGTTGTGAAAACTAGATGCCCCTGTTACCTTCTAGTATTAGCCTTATATAAGAACGAGAAACGTATATAACCGCATGAGCTATATGAATATAAGCGCTAATCCGATATTCTCATTTACTCATTTCACCGACTATATCTAAATAAATTAATTGTGTTTCTTCTTGCTTATCTACAAAGTGTGTCTCTGTGCAATATCTTCATTGGCCCAATCATTATTTAAAAGGTTCATATTAACTTTACTTAAGCTCGAGTAAAATACAATTTACCAAAGTCAATGTCTTATACACTTTCCTTCAGGTAGTCAATGATCCATGCAGATTGTGTACCTAAACCTGATTTTGGGCACTCCATTACATTATTCAATAATACTCCTAATTCTTCTATATTCTGTCATTCTACAGTACTGGGGGTAATAGAGATGTTCATAAATAAGTTCCAAGGGACAACGGGAATCACCTAAGAATAATGTTTAGTACTTTTTAACACATACTGTTTAACAATGAACTGAACCTAATAACATTTCGTCAACCTGTATATCCTTCTCGTTGCAACACATGACATTTGAAATAGACCGTAGAGTCTGCCCCTATTGGATAAGCTCTACGTTCTACCTCAAATGGCATGTATTAGAACGAGAAGAATGTATACTTTGACGAGCAATGTAAATATAAACGCTAATCCGGAACTGAAAGTTAGTCATTTTACGAACTATAGTAATCTTCATTACTATTGGCACGAAACTGACTCAGACGTGCCTGCATAGTAATATAATTTCAAATAATAGCATCATTAGTGCTACTGAGTAATAGAGCATGAATGATAGTTCTTCCTACTCACATACAGCACATCTGAATAATTTGAATCCATAGCATTTCTAAAAAAGTGACAATATGTGTACCTATAATGGATGCAACAAAATTGTATTCCTGAAAGAAGTTAATAAAATAATTAAGGATTGTGGTATTTAAAATTCTTATCTTTTTGGTTTTTTTGTGGTGTATTTTTGTATTATGTTACACAAATGTAAAGGTTTCAATAACACTTACAGGCATCTTTGTCAGTACTAATATATTCTTTGAGAATTGTTTCAGATGTTGAAGCAAAATTATGAAATTTGAAAAAGTGATTGTGGTACGTTACTGGACATATGTAGCTACATGTGTAGAGTCTACAAATTATCTGAAGTTCATATATATTTTGAGGAAACTGTACACACCTATTAAACATTACTTGACAATTTAAACCTACTAAAAATTCCCTTATGTACCTATTTACCGATGATTGTGGAGTGCACAATCCTATATTTTTCCCAATATCCAAACTACCAGATGCATAAAAATCTATAAGATAAAGTAACTGCAATAACACATGTCATTTAAAGTTTGACAATGAAAAAGTTAATGCACATCATAAAATTAGTTTTAGTTTCAGGAAATTGTTAATACTGCCGCCAGTAACAAAAAGGCGGCAACTACAATTTATGGCGATTTTCAGGTTTAATCATCAGTTGGTTCGTATGATTATTTTTCACCTATACACGATGTTTAAGGTGATAAAGCAAGTTTCAATAAATAAAAAATACGAATTAAATTAGCTTAAGTACGCAATGTCATCATTTCAGGAAGAAAGAAAGCGGTAAGTAGTAAATGATTAGTGGGAAAGCGGTAATTGCAAGAAATTTAGCATTGATTTCAATACGTCTTAATATTAGTGTAGTTGTAGTTAGTCGATTAATATTTGCTCCTACTTAAAATAATAATAATAAACCAGTTTATTTAGCTGATGGCTATATAATTTACAATACTTAAGTAATTTACATCTTATAAAGAACAAGAAACATATCTATATTTAACTGTCCTAAGTCACATTCTATTTTATTATATGAATCGTTAAGTGCACAAGCTACATAAAGAAAATTTTAGTAATATATAAACTCCTGGTTGTCACCCTGCCTTGCTGAATGTTCTTTTAGTCTGATACTGAATAACTTCAAGCTTAAGTTCTTCATGTCAGCCGGAGTCTGAAAAGCAAACAGTTTTGGCCCAATTTTGTGTGTTTATGCTATAGAATAAAATTTTCGTTTGATCTAGTACCATAATTGTGTAAATCACAAAACTTTAGCAAGTTTTCTTGGAGGTAATCATGCTTTATTTTATGAATTAGTATGAGAGATTAGTAACGTAGGCAAGTGGTTCACTTCTTGAGTTAAAGTAATTATAGCAGCAAATTAGTAATTTTTATTTCATCCGTGATACCATACCGCTCAACAATACTTCACTATCATGTCAATAAGTAGAGAATGTCTTCTAGTATCCATAGCTGGAAACGAAACCGGAATGCGTATCATTGTAAAGTATAAATCAACAAAAAAAATTGACAACGACGAGCCTACATTTTCTTTTTCTGACAAATCTTTTTACCAAAGTGATTATAGTAGTAGCTTTCAGTCTTCAAATCTTCCTGAGTGTACGAGAAAGGACCTGCAGGAACTACATACTACATTAATTATGACAGTATTGTGTTTAAAACATCAGTGCTATTAAATATGGAATTCCACGAAGTAAGGTTAATATTATAAATTTAAAACCTTTTTCCACATTGTAAAGTAGATTTTCTACATTATACTTATTATTTTAGATGTTGAATCTGTTAAGATAACCAATTTTAAAGAAACTTTGAATGTTATAAAGTTACATCTACAAAAACAACTACATCTACTTATCTAGTTTTACCTAATGATCACATAACTACAACTGATTCTAATGGTAGGTTTTTAAGCCATTATTTTTGATTGATTTAAGTTATTGTATACACTCTTTACAGCAAAAAGTTGTGATTTTGATATTAATAGCATAAATTTATCCTTTACATACTAGAGAGTACAAGTTATAACAAATTATATGTCACTATTAGTGGTAAAAATGATCTGCTATTACGATCTGTAAACAATAATAATAACAACCCTTATTAGTAACAAATTGCTATACACCATAGTTTACAACTTGCAATACAAAAGAGTTTATATTGTATATCACCATCATTATAATTATTCTATGATTATATACATCTATGTAACTCTCCTATCATCACTATATTTTATAAATAAAGTTTTTTTAAATTTACTTCCCCTCTGATTTTTAATAATTGTTGGTAATTTATTATATGTCATCGTCACTTTGAAGAATATTGAATTCTATCCTGCTCTTGTATTCTTGTGGTCAAGCATAAAGTTTTCTTTATTACTTATATATTATGGTTATGCACTTCACTGAAATTAGTCACCTTGCTCCTAAGCTAATTTGGTGTCAATCCCAGATTAATCTTGTGGATAAAATGCAAAGCATTTGTTTCAATCATATCTTAGCTTCTATCCACTTTAATGTTTGTAGCATTATTCTGACACTCGTCTCTCTCTTACAGTTTAAAATGATTCGCATTGCTGTGTTCTGCAACAGTTGCAGTCTATTCATGCTCGCTGTATTTGCTAAATATAATACTGTACTGGCAAAATTATAATGAGGCAATACTATTGTATTGGATATAGTTAATTTACTATATTTCATAAGATGTCTAGCTATTCTTAGTACCTAATACTCCTATTTTCTTGGCTATTTTTCTACAAACATAATTAATGTGATCATTAAATGTTACCTATTTATCAATTATTATTCCCAGGTATTAGATTTTGTCCACTTGTTCTATTAAGACTATACCAATTTTAATTGTAACATACCCAACCTTGCCAAAAACCATCAGTGTAGTCTTTTCAGTATTTAGTTTTAATATGTTCATTTCAAACCACTTACTAATGTTTTCTAAATCTTTATTTAGCTTCATTTCTATATCCTTTTTGTCTTCGCCTGTTATGTATACAACTGCATCATCAGCAAAAAGGTGTATTGTGGGATACTTTAGTACTTTGCCTATATGTCATTTATACTGTGTGTCCCCGGATTGAGTTCACAATAGGTATGATGGAGAAAAAATTTTTGAATTGTAATTTTATATTTTGGGATTCCGCCCTGCTTGGTCTGAAGCTTATTTTTAAGTTACTTTCGATTTGTTAAAATCAAGTAGGCCTTTACGGTTGAGCAAAAATCCGTTATTTGTCAATTTCGTTTCAGGTAAAGTACCTTTTCGGTTCATAGTACCCCAAAGTGTTACTAAGAAAAGTAATTAAAAGAAATTAAACTACAATTACTCTATTTGGCTTCCTGCAAGATCTGCACATTTTTCTATCCTAACTCTAAAATCGTCATATACTTTCGCTATGGTCGTTGGGTTAATTTCATCTACAGCATCTCTAATTTTTTATTTTAATAAGTCAATGTTATCATGAAGATCCTATGAATAAACTTTTTGTTTCAAATAACCCCATAAGTAAAAATCCATAAATTTGTAAATGAGCTGTACATCCGTCTTGTTGAAAATGAAAATCTTCTAAATTCACGTCTTCCATGGCAGGTAAAAAAGGTTTTGAGCATATCCAAATAAGAATGTTGGTTTAAATTAGTGTCAAACAAATATGTGTCAATAATTTTATCGTACCTTATTGCACTACATACATTTACTTTCTTGTACTGTTGACTGTTAGTTATTATACGAAAATGTGGATTCTCATCAGACCAATACCTACAATTTTGTGAAGATAAGATGCCATTAGTTGTAAAAGTAGACTCTCCAGCCCATAAAAAACAGCAATCGTTCGCCACCGTCTCCAGCTTCTAATTTATGAATGAACGTGGGTTTAAATAGTATAATTTTATTTTATTTGAGAATTCTTTGTATGTGCGATTTACTTATTGTTAATTCGGTAGACCGCTTTTTCAATGATAATTGATTCCCAGTGTCTACGGATTCCATCACCAATATTGTAGCAGCATCTTCATGATCTTGAACTAGCTTTTTTTATTCAAATTTTGCACACTTCCAGTTTCTGTAAACTTTTTCACAAGTTTTTTTACTCCACTGACATAAATTGCCACCATTGGAAATCGCTCGTCATACTTATTAATAACATGAGCATAAGATGCTTCCCCAAGTCCGTAACATTGTATTAGGTGAATGCGCTGTTCGAGAGTCAACATTTTTAATTCAAAAAACTACAGAACAAGTAAAAACTAAAGCACAAGTAATATGCAAATCACTGTGATAAGTAATCAATTTAGAACAAATACTTCAAAATTTTGAAGTTTATCTAAAATAATGACAGTAAATTGTTTGGTTTACTACGACGCGATTATTCGTTCATACAATACAAAAAAACGCGGATTTATAATGAAAGTGACCTGATCTTTGTGAAATTTTCTGAACAACTTTTCTTAGTGACTATGAACGGAAAACAAAATTGACAAATAACGGATTTTTGCTTAACTGTAAAGGCCTACTTAATTTTAACAAATCGAAAGTAAACTAAAAATAAGTTTCAAACCAAGCAGGACGGAATCCCAAAATATGAAATTCCAATTCGAAAATTTGTGGTCCATCATACCTATTGTGAACTCAATCCGAGGACACCCTGTATAACAAATATAACAAATACACAAATAACAACGGTCTTAATGTACTGCCCTGTGGCACACCATCTTCAACATTTTTGTTTTCGAATGTTGATCTTCACATTTTACCTTCTGTTTTCTTCCCTGTAAGTAGCACTCTATCCATCTTAGTACAGTACCTTTAACTCCATATTTACACAATTTTTTTAGTAATCTATTCCTATCAATGTTTCAAATGCACATCTTATATCTAAACATACATCCACCGTATACAATCCCCTATCCTTACTTTCTTTCCAGTCATTAAGCACAAATTGTAAAGCAGTTGTCCCAATTACAATTTTGTCTGTATGCAGACAGATATTCAGTTAAGATATTGTTCAAATTCCTGTATTTGCACATAAACAATTTTTTCCAATAACTTTGTAAGGGATGGTAATATATTTAGAGGTCTGAATTCAGTTGCTTTAATAGTGCCTATTACTTTACAGATAGGCACCACGGTTGAGGTTTTTAGTTTGTTTTATGGTATCTCACCTATTTATGGGAAATTATTTTAACATTAATTAGCACATCCTTTATATTTTCAATAAAGTTTCTCAGTAGCTCTATTATTACCCCGTCTGGACTGTTTTTTGAAGGCATAGAATTTAGTAATTCTTTCAATTCATTTACATCAAGTAATTTAAATGAATCTAAAGTTATATTACTACTTCCCCACTCTTGAAAATCAGAATTAACAGTTTGGCCTATATTGAGTACATCAAAATTTTAACGCTATCAATTTGTTAAATTTCTCAACTATTATAAGGTTCTATCACTACACAAAATTCCATTAAATTCAATCAAATTACACATACTTTCATTTTTCCCTGATATCAGCTTCTTTAATGCCTTCCACATTTCCTTTTATTTGCATCTACTTGACTTTTATAGTACCTACACTTTTCATTTCAGCAAACATTGTTTCTAGTTATTGTATAATCTAGCCTGTTTTCCTTCATTTTTAAAAGGCCACATTTTATATTTATAATCGCGTTCTTTAATTGCGTTAAAATCTCCGTACTAAACCAATGTTTGAATTTTTTTCCAACTGTTATTTCTTTTCCTGGCATCAGTTCATCAATACCCAACAACAGATTTTTATAAAAATAATCTAGTAAAACTATCATAATAATTATAGCCCTCTGAAATCCCAATAATCATTTCACTGAACATATAATATAATCATTTTTTCACACGCAAGAATACACCCTTAACATTGTCATCCACCTTTAACGAGAATAACAAAATTAACATTATAGAGCAGATTCGTATTATACAAGAATCATCCAACGACGCTTTTAAAAATCCATTCCATTCAGAAGTAGTGACGTTGACAAAACAAACAGAAGAAGATCAGATAATAGAACCATTGAATAGTCTATCATGGATATCAAAAAAGGTAAACCCAGAAAAAGCAGACAAAGATAAAAAAAGAAAAGAATATTACATTAAACCTCAATGTTCAGAATGTATTTCATATATAACCGATAACATATCACATGAAGAATGAAAGTGGTAGAATGTTACAAGTATGCAAACCATTTTTATTTACTACTCTTGGTTTTAAGCCAAGCAATGACAAAGTCCTTCAAAATACTCCCAACATGTCTGTTAATCACCTTACGTGATATGCGAGGTTTGCATCGTTTCAGGGTTACACACTATTTGTTTAATTGGTGATATTTTTCAGGTAAAAGGTCTTGTACCACACTGAACAGAACTAAGAAACAGCTCGATATTGAATCACTTCTCCCCGCAATATCATACTACGGTAAGGAACATGCCTCTAACAATGAGTACCTTCCTTGCCACTTGTCTTTAACGTATATGTGGAAAGAATTTAATAAGGATAATCCAAATGTTCTTACGATGTATGTAGGAATGTTCTGAGTGAACTCAATATTTTCTTTGCCAAGGAGTATGAGATTTGTAGAATATTTGACCAACATGAACAAGGAAAAGACAATTTGCAAGCAGATTGTATCACTTGAACTTTATACAACTGCCATAAGAATAGAGCTAATAAATCCAGAGAGCAGTATTTTAAACAGAGACACATTAGATGGGCGTTTCTCCGTGGACCTGCAGAAAGTCATAATGCTACCCTGCATGGACCAATATAAAATTGTCTTATTTACCCGAAAATTGTTTTATGTAACGAAAGCATTGTTCCTGTAGGTGTTAATAAACATCATATAATACCAATTACAACCCTATGTCATGAGGGGATTGGTGGAAAGAAGAAAGAAGACATAATTAGCAGTTTCCATGTGTTCTTTCTTAAGGACAGAAATACGTCTAAGATAACCCTCTGGGTACATTAGCAACTTTAGGGGTTTTGAAAAGGCAGTGTATGAAGCAAATTCAAGAAAGGTATCGATCATTTCCATGCAGCCAAAAATGTTACAAATTGGGTAGATTGCACTTCATAAGCTAAACTTAAGAAGGCTAACCCTCGTCCATATTTAAATAACATAGTTCAGGCACAGTATACTTAAATACCAGTAACGACACTAAAGAGATCAATTATGCGCATGAACTACAAAATACTCCCTTCAATACGGCCGATGTCAACCACATGATTTTTGTTTACCTTGATATACACGTTGTTGCTTGAAAAACAGTTATTATTATTTATTGTGGTATTTCTTTATGCACATGCATATCCTGAAGGAGGTAAGTTTACTTTTTTTTAATTTGAGAATATACTAATGAATTTCTTTTATAGAATCTTCTACGAACGAATTAGATAGAGCCTTATTACCATCATCACTGCAAACACAAATAATAAACAATAATACACAATCGAATGTCGACGAAAGTATAATTTTACTTTCTGTTAAAATGTGTGATTAATGAATTTTTTTATAGAATCGACTATACATCAATCAATTTCAGTTCCCTTATCATCGCCAGTTTATACGCAAACATTTATGGATCTTATAACTGATTTGGATGAAAATATTACGAGTAGGTCGCTAATAAAAAACTTAATATCAGATGTTCAAAATGGAAATTTTCTTCACCCTTGCAATGATTTCCCGTACAAATTTCTTTTATTCATTAAAATTCGTGAATACAAATTTTAAAACTCAAAAAATGGAGCAAGAAAATTACCATTTTGACTCATAATTAATGTAGGAATAATATAAATATGTACAGAACGACAATGTTTAAATATAATTAATAAATTAGCGTACGTAAACGTACACTCGAAAACATGGCCGAAGGTCACAGCTGGCATTGATGGCTTTACACAGTCTCAAATGGAAGTGTCGTTACTGGGTATTTAAGTATACTGTGGTTCAGGTTTGTGCAAATAGGGGTAAAAATACTCTCTTGTAGGTAATACTGGATGGACTATGATGATGAAGCTTGCGAGTTGAATTTTTTTAAACACAAAAGCAATGAAAATAAGTATATTGAAACCTCCATCCTGTAATGCTTTTTGCGGTGTCTCACAAAATAAAAAAGACATGATAATCAAGAATTTGTGTCCACTTATACCGGAGAACAGGAATCAATTCTGGAATACAATGCAATGAGGATGTAGCAGATTTAAAGTTGTTCAAGAATAATATTGTTCCATTTATTTCTTGGTTAATAAAGAATTATTTAAGTTGCTTATATTCTGCTTCCATAACTATTTGGTTCAGAAATTAAAACAATAATGCATAGTTTTTGTACTTGCTGCCTTTATGCTACGTATCACACTAGGTTCCAAATTGCATCTACATCGTTAAAACGGTTTTTGTGGTATAATTTTTCTGACAATGGAAAAATGCAATGAAGTATATTCTAAAACATAAATACTTATACATTCTTCAATAGTAAATATAAATCTTAATTTCTTTCGTGGCGTAGTGCAAGAAAGTTTTTCGCCATTTTCTCCAAATTGTACTTACTGCAGTTGCCGCCGTTTTGCCTGACGGCAATATATCAATTGTGTACACTGATCGTCAAAAAAATCCGGCCACCAAAAATTTGACACTTTCAAAAGTGGTTATCTCTTGAACCACTCATTTGATTTTGATGATTTTTTTTAACTGAGTGTCAATTCTTCTATAGCAATACTGTGGTTGAAATTTTGATGTAGAGTTTAATTAAAAATTATACGGGGTGCATAAAGATCAAGATGTTTTTTATCTGAAATTTGAAGCAACCTGTGGATTGCAGCAACTACAACAGGGGTGTCAAAATGTACCCCCTTGCTTTATGAACATTTTGGTTTTTTATTCAGGTCATTACCTCTGTTATTAGAGAAGTTACACGCTTTTGAAAGAAACCCTTCGCATACAAAAATTCTTATGTAATAATCAAGTTTGTTTTGAATGTCAGATGTCAAGGTAACAGTTGTCAAATATTGTTAATTGAAAAATGCCCTTAAATTCAACTGATGTTGGGCGTATTGTAGCGTTAATTGTGGATGGCCGAAGTCAACGTTATGTGGTATCTGGACGAAGTGGGTATTGAACGAATGGTTTGGCCAGCTTGCAGCCCTGATCTCAATCCTATGGAACATCTCTGCGACCAACTGCAGAGACGCAATCGTCGCCGACCCGCTTTGCCCGACAGCCTTCAAGATCTTCGAGTAGCACTACAAGGTGAATTCGATGCAACTCCTCAGCCTTTCATTACTAACCTTATTAATTCAATGCCACGTCGAAGAATGAGGTCATATTGGCAAGAGGAGGTCACACCCAATATTAGCGCATTATATTTTATTCTTTTCTAAAATGTTAATGTTTTTATCAGATTTAAGAGATTAAATGTACGTTTCGATATAAATTTTAGTTTTTTTTATACCGTTGGATTAAAAACAATGAATCTTCTTTAATAATAGAGATAATAACATGAATAAAAATCCAAAATTTTCATAAAGCAAGGGGCTACATTTTGACACCAGCTGACACTCCCTGTTATAGTTGCTGCATCCTACAGGGCGTTTCAAATATTGGGTAAAAAACATCTTCACATTTATGCACCCTGTATATTTTGAAATTTAACTCTACACATCAAAATTCCAACCCCAGTATTGCTACAGAAGAATCAAATGAGTGTTTCAAGAGATAATCACTTTTTAAAATGTGTCAAATTCTTGATGGTCAGTGTATATAAACAATTCAAATGAAATTGCAGAAACTAATCATTATAAATTAGATTACATGAGTTTACGACCGTATTTTCTATACCTACACCTAGCATCAACTTTTCTGGAGATTTTTAAATTGTTGGCTACGTCGTGGTGTAATAAGAGCATTGGTTGTTAAATTAAAAATTCACGCACACCTTTACTTAGTCACATTTACTGAAATTCTTTATTTAACCTTTCTATAAAGAGGTGTATTGCAAAAAATATGAAGATTTTCATCATCTTCTTCGTTCTCTTCTCCATCAATATATAGTAAATATAATATAATATATAATTAAAAAAAATACAGGCACTAAGGATTGGACAACCACATAGTATTTGACAGCTTTGAAGACCAACATTAATGTTTATGTTGTGTAAAATATAGCTTCTAAGTAAATTATATGTAAGTGTTAATTAAATTGTAATAATGTACTATATATGTACATTATGTATGTAATAATAAATATTATGAGAGCCGACAACTGTCTTTGACATAACATCACATGCCCCAGTGCTATAAAACACTGAATGTGCTTAAGTCTATCCGCCAGTTTAAAGAACGCGCAGGCGACGCGAACAGTTTTAACCGGTAACTCTGACTTTGAGTGCTACTATTTTCAGTGGCGTACGCAAAAGCAATGCAATTTTTATTTAAATTGCCAATTATTTTAGAATGTTGAACAAGACAATATTTTACTCCATTATTTATGTATACACTACTATAACATAACTATAAAATAAATTACTATGTAAGAAAGGTATAAAAAATAACATTTAAAAATAAAAATCGTAATAAATAATTCACTTAAATAGGTACATAATTAATCACTCGTCTTCACTAAAGGTATTGTCACTGTTGCTACTTTCACCAAGGTTCATAATGAGCAGTTCAACTGTAATGTCAAATACATTCTCCTTTTCGAAATAATCATTTTCAGTTCAATTACACAATTGCAGCACTTTTCCATGTTTCTTGGATCACTTTCGCAGTGTAGTGTTATGTTTTGCCACATCCCCTTTCACTATTCCCGAAATGTTTTTGACTTGATTTAAATCCGGGTGATATAGAGATAGCTATAAAACTGTATAACAATTGGTCAAATTTGTAGGTAATATGCTGCTTTTTATGGAGCTTCATTAACTCATAAAGTTGGGGTTTGTACATAGTTGGCGAATAAGCTATATTCTTGTCAGAAAGCCATTTCATAATTGTTTCCTTAAAGAAACTGGATTGGGGGCCTTGTTTACTTGTACGTTATGATAACACACATGATTTGAGAGGTAAATTAATTATTAATTTTTCTCACATTATAAAATCGACAATGTTTTATCACTCCAATACTGTATGTGAAGCGTGAACCTAAGTTTCCAAGTACACGATTGGTCTGTTCCCGTCTCTAAAACTTTTTAAGTTTTGCAAATAATTTACCCAAAATGCTCATAATCATTGTTTTGTACAACAATTTTCATGTTTTCCTGTGTCTTTTCCCACTTGAATCCAATTTTCTTCATTAGTCTGTATAACATAGACCTCTTGTCTGTAGATCATTATCCAATTTTTATGGGAGATTATCAATTTTAGGTCGGCAGCTTTCGGTATTATGAAAATTGTAGACAACATTCTGTATGTGGTTTATTTCATAATCTGATACTTTTGAAAACACGCCTATTTTATTTTCCCCTTTTATTGTTAACTCAATATTGGATTTCCATTATTTTCCACAGCTGTTACCTTTGTTTCTTTCATAATCCATTCAGGGTTGCAAGATAATTAAAATTATTGTACCTAATGTTAACATTTCCACAGTACTTCTCCTGTTGGCCATTACAACCCTTATGTGTTTCAGCCGTTTCTTTAGCGAAACTTTCATAATCCTTTTCTTGGGTTGGATTATCTACTCCCCTTTTTCTTTCTGGTTTTAGTTTTCCTAAAGTAATCTGTGGATTTTGGTGTTTTCCACAACTTCTTTCCATATTTTTCGGTTTTTCGCTTTTTCTTTCCAATTTTTTATTTCTAGTGTGTTTAAATCTTGTGTTACTTCATCTATCCATCTTGTTTTTGTCCTCCTTCTCTTTCTATTTTCTGTTGATTACCAGTCCATCATTGTTCTTGTTGCGTTTTTGTTTTTTCTCATTATGTGTCCTAACCATTGGATTCTTAGTGCTTTTATGTTCTTCACGATGTCTGTTTAAATTTTGCTATTATGAGGTAGTGGTCTGAGTCTAAGTTTGCTCCCCTGTATGTTCTTACATCTTGAATGCTTTTTTTTTCTTTTTTTTTGTTATTAACATGTAATCTATTTGACTAACGTATTCCATCTGAATTTTTCCATGTCACTTTGTGTTCTTCTTTGTGTTTAAATTGCACGCTGCTAACTACCATGTTCAAAGCTTCTGTGTAGTTGCATAGTATGTGTCCATTTTTTATTGTTTATTTATGTATAATTTCTTTTCCTACCTCGTTTATGTAGTCTTCTAGTCCTATTTGCGCGTTAAAGCCTCAACTGTTATTATTGTATCGTGCTGGTTTATTTGTTCAGTTATTTCTTGTAGTTTTTCGTAAAACTGTCCTTTTTCGTTTTCTTCTGCTTCTTGCGTAGGGGCGTATGCGTTATTTATTGTTATGTTCTCAAGTTTTGCTTTTATTTTAATTATCGATAATCTTCCGTTTATTGTTTCAAATTTAAGTATATTGTTTTTTATTTTCTTATTTATGAAAAAACCTATGCCATTTCTTCCTTTTTGTTCATTTCCTCCATAATAAAGTATCAAATTTTTTGTATTGATTTCCACAGTTATACTTTAAAATATTGACAGTTACACTATCACCAGCTGAAGTTCACTGTTAGAAATCCCAACCGTAACTGAAAGTAATTAAACCAAAACTGACGGTAATTATTCTATTTTATATACTATATTCTACGTATGTTAGTGCCTTTGTCAATGACACATTCTTTTGTGGAGATCCCCATAAAAACAAATTTGTTAAAAGTGCATTAAATAGCACTTGATGACATGTGAAAGGTGGTCATAGAACATAATTACTTGCTTCATAATCAAATATTAATTACCTGCTATTATTATTAATATCATTAATATCAATAATCAATTGAAACACCTACATCTATCTATGGAGTTGCAGCTGTAAATAATTGTTATTCACGGTGATCAAACACCTCTGCACTTTTGTAAAACAAGATCGTGATCGGACTACGCTCTGCCTAAATACTGTAAGACGGGCCACTTAGACCCCTGTGCAACCAACCTTTTCACGAGACAGAATCGCATAAGCTCTATTAACTATGAGATATACTCTGAAAAACAACTTTTTCAAAATTCACCCATGCTTTTCTGATTAATGTTAACAACTTGGCATGTGTTGATATAAGGTGTAATAAGATACATGGTGAATTTTGCAACACTTATTTTTTAACTTAAACATAATATGAAAAAATTTGACAATATTCTGAAGAGTGTGTTTAACTATAGGATAATAGCGTAACATCCCATTGCTTGTTACAAAAATCATATCTTAAACTACTAGACTGCTTATACTACAATTTAAAAAATAAAAAGTTAGATTAAGGTGTACTAATAACCAAAGTACCGTAAACAACCACAATAGTTGCTGTGTTTAAATAATTGCAGTTAAGCTCGTACGTTTTTTGGAAATGCCAAGAATAAAAAACCGCTTTGTTTAGGTATCTGTTAGTACTGTTCAAGAGATTGGTTGATTTTGAAAAATGCCTAAATTAGAAAATGCTTAGGGACTACTATACCAAGTTACATTGAACAATGTAATAGTTTCAAATTACATTAATTACATACTCAGAAAAAAAAACACACGCACACACAATATAATTCACACTCTTTGTAATTCAAGAAATCAAAGGCAATAGCAAATGATCGAGTTTCGTTATATTTATATATATATAATGTAATGTACATAAATTAACACTATTTTAGATCATATATGAATAATGACAATCATTTCCGGAGTATACAATATAACTCCGATTAGTATAACAAGATTTAAGCACAATAGTATTTTCAGGTTAAAAATAAATAACAAGTAAAAATATTGTACAAATATTGTATAAAACATACTAATTATAATTAAAATTTCAATTACGTAATCTGTATAATATATACAGAATTTAAAAATTAATTACTGCAATGGTATTTCTATTGGTATGGCTTTTATATTAAACAAAATGTATTGAGAAATTTGCTACTTAAGATGTGCAACAGTTACGTATAAATTAAATACAAACTGTTCACATACATAAGCCTTACAAGGACACCAGTATTGTACTAGTTAATCGCAAATGAAATTTTCGAAGCTTAACAGATGGCAGCACTGAGTGTAGGCACGCGCGGGGTAATACTGACTATCGCTGCCACATTCACACATCATAACAATATAGTCGCTGGTAATCCAACAGATAAACAACAACTTCAATGTACAATTAATAATACTATCAGTTATTTATGGTACAGATAAGTTCATTAAAGCTTTCTGTTATTTTTATATAAAGTCAGAATTATTTACAAACAGAACTGTAGCTGAAGTAAAAAGAGAAGGAAACAGCACGGGTTGCACTAATTTGTAGTGGAACACTACATGGTCATTTAACAATTCATATGATCATATCAAGAACGAGAAATGTCATCTGGTCTCCTGTCTGTTGCTGATCGAAGTAAATTATTAAATTCAACTTCCAATGTTTGCCTTGCCTACAAAAATATATACTTTATACTTGTAAACAAAAGAAGTAAATATTTCAAGTAATTCAAAATGACTATTCTAATAAGAAATTAACAAAAACGGATCTATTCTCACCTGAATATTTTGAGTTGGAATTTGTAAGGCAAGTGCCATACTATTTGCATCAAAACTGTCATCTAAAGCAAATAGTGCACCATGAACACCGGATTCTAATAAATTATTACTATATTCCTAGAAGTTTGATAATAGAAAAATATACAGAAGGGTGTTAAAAAATTTACCTTTAAACCAATATTAGCTACCCAACGAATTAGTCTATCATTACTCCATACTAAAACATCTGAATTTGAATTTTCTGCATTCTTTCTTCGTTCATCTAATAAATGTCTATCATAATTCAATCGCTTTAAACATGATATGCCATATTGTAGACTAGTTCTATAACGATATTCAGTATTACAATTTTGTTATTTTGGTAATTCTAAACATGATATTAAACAAATTTGTTTTAGAAGTTTCTATTAAATATTGCTACATTTTATAAATACATTTCCAGAACTATCTTCAAAAGAATGTAAGTAAAATCTAATAAAAAATTCTGACTTAAAACCATTGAGACAAAATCACCAACACCAAAAATATATTTTGTCAAATAATGCAATAATCCCTACCTATGAAAACTATCAACCATTTTTAACTGCCCTCTTAAATCTTTTTTCGTAAGATGATCCAGCATTCTGGCATCTACAAGGCATTCCATAAAGGTAGTACGATATTGTGGAAGCCCTAAAGCAGGTAGCCATGAGTTTCCAATCCACTCATGATTCATATCACCAAAAGCTAATGTAGTCCTTGATGTTTTCGGTGCAGACGGCGATGTTAACGACACCATTTCTTGAATTGCTAATCTAAGTTTTAATCTATGAAGTGGATTACTAATTCCTATTTCCCTTTGAATTTCCGTATCACTAAGTGCACTCATTATTGCACCCGATTTTACGTTAGCTCGACATGCTGCCACATACCATGCTGGCATTCCCACCCATAATTCCAACCAAGCTACAATTGTAGGACCATTCCATAACGCAAAAGGTGTTCCTGCTTTCATAGCCTCTGCTAAAAGTTCATGCCTATAGTCACGTTCCCTAAAAAAGGATAAAGCACAATTATAGGGTTGTAAAGAAATAGTATAACAAATCATGAAATCTGGTCAATTTAAATCACAGAACAAAACGGGTAACACACATTATGCAGAATAAATTAAACGTGTTATTTCAAACACCTAAATTCATAATTTAATAAATGAAAATTTAATTTTATATAATTACAAATTTGATATTCCTAAATTAGTTTTAGTGTTACATTTGCAATAATTTAAATTGAACAATAAGTAAACTCCAATTTTTAATTTCTTTGCATTTCTAAATCAAATTCAGTTAAATAACTAAAATACAAGTTAATACATTTTTTTTATTTCATTGATAATGCAATTACACTTTGTTATTATTTCCACAACTCCGAATTATTATAGACACAATAAAATCCTGATTAAGTTTATGGCCAAATTGATTCTTAGTAAACATTTCATACACAGTTTGGTATGTTTACCCTAAAAAAGTTATTTAATTCATTGATTGCAACATCCATTTCTTAATTTCAAAAAGAATTTTAGAACATGCACGGTACTTAAAATAAGTCGCTTTGGTCGTGACAGTATTTGCATGTGAAATTTTTTTAATATATCTTATGGAGGTTACGCTACTGATATGGCTATGTTGCCAGAATATATATATTTGTTCACTGAAGCAAATCATTTGGAACAAAAAATAATGAAAAGGCAAAAATATTACGCACGGCTTTAGTTTCCGCACGACTATAGTCTTTACCGCTGCAACCTTTTTATGTATAATTACGCTGCTCCTGATTTACAGTGTCTCGTGACAGTAAAATTTTTGGCTGTACCTGTCTAAAAAAAAATGGAAAATTAAAAAGGAAAACTAAAAGCTAGAATCTTCCCAATGGATTATAGAGTACCGTAGCTTGGATCCTAGGTTACATTGGATGTTAGTTTTTTTTCTCGATGACAGTCAAATATTTCACTGTTGCGAGAAGCTCGTCTGATTTAACTGTAGTATAAGAAATAGAAGCGCTAAAGTCCCTAGTTTACTAAAGTAACGCGATTCATTAGACCCGTGTGTTAGACAAAGACAACTGCTCAATTGAGCCAAACTGGCCGTTCGACACGTGGTTCGCCGTTTGGAATTAAAAAAAAATGTTTGTAAATCCGTCACTTACATTTTACAACTATATTTAAAGCTGTGAACTACACTTTACATTTAACGAAAAAAATGTTTTCGCATTGCTCTATGGAAAATGTTGTTATTCTCATCATTTAAGGGAGCAAAGGATGGTATTGTCTCTCGCAGGAGGCTTGTTTTATTTTCAAAGTGGATATCACCATAAGATTAACTTAATTATTTATTAATATTAATTGTAAACGTGCAATCTGTACAATTGTTTATACTTAAAAATATATTAGCGGCAATATCTTCTGAGATTTGCACATTATTGGACATGTTATATAAGTCAAAAATTTCTATTTTTATCAACTGACAAACGATTACTATAATACCAATGCAAACATCACTACTTAATTTTACTACAATGACATGAGATTCTCCTAATGAATTTTTGTAATAAAATCATAAAATAATTGCTAATAGACAACATGTGTTAATAGTGAAAAAAATAATATACTTTACACAGGAAGTAAGGATTTATTCTACCTCGCCGTGTTAAATCCCTTGCATACGCTTGGGATTCAAATAATGCTCGGTAGAATCTTACTTACTTCCCTTGTAAAGTAATATACTATTATTTAAGGCTCAGTATAAATCTTAAAATAAATTAGGGAAGGCGGGGCATAAATGAGATTTTGAAAGAAAAACAAATGACTTCAGTTTTCTTTAATCAACATAATCAAGCTTAGGCTCATTGAAAAGAGCTATCTCCTCTCCTCTATTAATTGCTCTATAATCTTTTCTTTTGTACTTCTCATGGTGGTTGATAAAGAACGCTTTTTAAAAAATCAGTATGCTATGCGGTTTTTCTTGAAATTTTCAAACAGTATGAAAGTATATTTTTGACATTGACTAAATTGTCCAAATACTAAATAAGTGTGAAAACTGGACACCTATTATCTTTCTTCAAACGAAATATATTTACAAAATTTATTAAACCACAATGTAAATTAAAAGAACAATAGTAAATTAGAAAACAATAGCAGCATAGGCCAACTGACACAAAGGATACAAATGTTAGAAATCCAGTACATTATTTAAAACACACCTTTCTAATTTAACACGGGTACTTAAGACAGTCCCCTCCATTTCTGCACTTGAAATACTTTGAATCATGCCTTGAATTCGTTGTAACAGATTAGAATGTATTCAACCACAATGTAAATGAAAACAATAGCAATAACAGAACATAAGACAACAGCAGCAAAGCTCTACCGGCCAAACGACAAGAATAAGTTTTTAAAAATAATTATAATTAATGATTATTCATTTATTTCATTTATATAGAAAACCTGGAAATATCCTTCAAAAAAGAATAAAACTAAACTCTGATTTATGCTCATCATCACACTATTACTTTGTTATAATAGTAAAATTGCTTTAATTAGCAGTCAAGTAAAAATATTTCACAATGCGCGAGTGTTTTGGCGTTTGGCAAATCGTCTACAAGAAACGGGACCAGTACTAGTATTTCCAGCTACCAATGGACTACATCTTACAAGGAATTAAGAAAATATTAAAAATGTTCTCTGGAGACTGACCCTCATTTAAGAGTGAGAAAAATTTTATTGCATTTGGGAATAACTACAACTTCAGTTCACATCCTTAATATGCAGTTCTCCATTAAGCCCTTTATGACTGACTGATCGACAATTGGACCAACTGTCATTACTGGTCAGCAAATAAACCATATGAGATGATCCAAGTTTTTAGTGATAACATTGTTAGTCCATTTATCTTTAATGGGTATTTAAATGAAGAAATGCCTCTGAATTTTTCACAAAATGAATTGCCAGCCCTTCTAGAAGATGTACCAGAAAGGAGATTAAGAATGTGGTACCAGCATGATGGGTGCCCAGCACATTTTTCATGAGAAATGAGACGTTTGTTAGAAATAAATGATCCAGATCGATGGATTGGGTGGAGAAGCTTGTTATCATGACAAGCTAGGTTCTGGATATATTTAGGGGGAAAAATAAAAGACATTGTTTTTAAAACACGTCCTACAACACCTGAAAATATGAAATAACGAATTCAAGATGCGATACAAAGTATTTCAGCTGAAATCAAGACGGTGGTATCCGTGATAGATTAGATCGGTATCAGTATGTAGTAAATCATGGACAGCATTTCAAACATTTATATCATTAATTACAAATATTAAAAAAAGTTGTATGGATTTGTTGTCCTTGTTATTGTTATCCAATTTTAATTTACATTTGAATAAATAAATTCTAAACTGTTACAACTTTTTCCAAATTAATTTTTTTTATAGTTTTTTCTAAAAACATCATAGTTTTCTTCAAAAGCTGCTTCTTTGAAGGGTATTTGCAGATTTTCTATCAATAAGCGAAGATACCTCTTCTTTCCTGAAACGGCTACATAGGAAAGAAATAAATAATCATGATGTATAATTATTTTTAAAACTTGTTCTTGTTGCTTGTACCAGTGGCCCTTTACTGTTATTGTTTTATGCTTTGTTATTGTCTTTATTTACATTTGAGTTGAATAAATTCTGATACAACGTTTCAAGGTGTGATACAAAGTATTTCAAGGGCCAAAATCAAGGCGGCTGAATTTTTAACATTTGTATAATTAATCATACTTATTAAAAAAAAGTTTTGTCAGTTGGCCTATGCTGCTATTGATTTCTAATATACCATTGCTCTTTTAATTTACAATGTCATTTAATGAATTTCTAAACTGTTTGCAAAGTAAGCTTTTCTTGACAGTCTTCTGTAAATATCTTTAGTTTGAAGAAAGATTAGAGATTTGCGGTTTTCACTAACTTATTTAGTATTTAGCTTTTGTCAATGTCAAAAATATACTATCGTTCTATTCTAAAATTTTGAGAAAAACCGCATAAAATACTGATTTTTCTAAAACACCCTTAGTCGGCCACCATGAGAAGTACAGGAAAAAAGTTTACACCTCAATTAATTTAGGAGAAGAATAACTCTTTTGAATGATACTAAGCTTGTTTGTGTTGGTTATAGCAACAAAGCAATCGTTTATGCTTTCTCCACCTCTTTATATCAAGAGTTACACTAATGAGTCCTAAACCAAAAATATTTAAAAATTTTCAAGAAATTTTATTCATATACTCTTATCGTATTTTAGCATAATACGTTTTATAGAAAAACATGATTTTCTAATTTACTATACGGGGCTTAACGGGCATACTACGAACTTGAAAATTAGTTCCAGCTTTTTCTCATGTGCAGTTTTATTATTATATTTTTTTTACACCAAAGCTACACAATAAGTGATTATCAAGGCTGACCTGAGTGAGATACCCAGTATATTTCTATAAATAAAATTTAATGAATAAATTTATCAGAAATGTGCTACTTATAAATATTATTGCAATAAAACATTTGTAATATTAAAACATCTTGCTCTCTTTACTAGATACGCTCCATATTACAGAAACCATTTAGGTCTTCAATTACATTTTCAAATTGCAATATAAAAAATTTATAGTAACCATATGTAGTTTAAAACTTCAGAATAAGAGGTAAAACTGATAATAATGATTTTCTGCTACATAAAGAGATTAAAATTGTATTCTATGTACCTATGTACCTATCAATAGGTTGCTGCAGGTCAGCCGTTTTAAGGTGGCGAGCGGCGGTACAACGCGAAGTTCGATTCGGTCGCGCAAAACTTCAACCAGCGGCGTAACATTGCATTGTACTGTAAAGATTCTTTTACCTACAAGATTCGGATGGCAATTATTTCCATAATACGTTAAATTAGTCTCGGGCTACCTAAGGTTGCTGAACATTATTGCTTTAATAATGCAGTAGGTATCATATTGGTAAAAAGGCTCTATTAATTTGCCCTAAGCATTTTAATTTATTACTTATATACCTATGTTTAAAATTTTTATAATTGTTACTAGCACTGGAAATAAAATTAAAAGTTAGCACAATTAATAATAATTGAAAATGTATTTATATTAATTTAATTTAAAAAGGAACAATGATTTCAAAGGTATGCAATTTAAGACAATTTAAATTTAATCATGATAAAATATTAGATTCTTTAAATACAAACAAAGTAAAGTTGGAAAAACAATAGAAATTTTGTATTTGTTTTATTTAAAACGTTTAATTCAGAATCTATAATTGTATAACATTAATCGTTAATTATCACTTTCACCTCCACTCCAATCGGAATGTGAAAGGTTCACTAGAATCATTCACAACATTAATTACAAGTTGTTGGAAAATTCATACATCGTTTAGTTGAAAGGTAGTATTCCTTTTGGCAACATTCCCTTTCACAGTACCCATATCAGTTCTATAGGATTCAGATTGGGATGATAAGGGGTGAGCCAGAGTTCTGTGTGGCCGTTTTCTTGCATGAACGAGTCAAATCGATATTTAATAAACTGTTGTTTATGGGATTTTATCAATTGATACAACTGTAGTTTGAACATGTCAGTTGTAAACTGAATCTTTTTTCTTGTCATATCCGCTTTTTTCGAATTGCTGTTAGGGGCCTTGTTGAATTGTACGCTATGATAGGGCGCAACAACCACCGAATTTGCTGGCAAATAACTTTCCTTTTACCCATTTTACGTAATTTCCTGAATTTATCTCTGATGATAATCGCTAGTTGATGTTCCAGATTTGAAAATTAATCTTGCGTTAGGTAATAAACCCATTTCTCTTCCCGCGTGAACTAAATTGTTCTTTTGAAATTGGTTTCAGCAGCCCCTTGATCGCTCCAAACCTTAGGTATTGCGTGTCCACTATGAATATACCTTTCGTCCAAATAAACTATGGGACGTTGTTCTCGCCTGAAGAAACGAATTTTCTTTAAATATTCAATTGGTAGGTTTCTAATATTAGACTTTTCAATAAACATTTTCCTAATAGTCTCCTCGTAATTTTAAATACGATGTCCTTTGACCCTTCCATTGCAAATCACTAACAAGTTTCTCACAGAGTGATCCAACTGTCATGCAACGTTCCAATGATTTATAAAAATTATGTATGATATTTCTGATTATGGGTTTTTCGTAATCTTCAATATTTGTCACCGTGCATTTACGATTACGTTTCATTGGCAGACTAAATTACCATCACACACTTCGGTTTTCACTTCAGCAAGTGGAGAATCACAATTTTTATTACAAATATAATTAAACAAGTTGAACTTCTCGTGCTTGAGGACTAAGTCTTTCGTTTTTTAACGTAGACCCATCATAAATAAAAACTTTATGCTTTTTCTTTGCATTTTGCCTTTCAAAGTTCAAATGCTTTGTAAGCTTCATTTTGATATAATTTTTATACACTTTTAATGAGCCCTTCGTTTAATATTAATGATATCATTAAATCCTAACATCAACAATAATTAGAATTCAAATATACCGCCGCGTGCCGACCTTTGCGCATCCAAACGCCACGTCAACTTAAAACGGTTGGTCTGTACTAATTTTTATTAAGTGATAGCGCCCTATAATAATTACATACTTTAAACAACATTTATAACGGTTTGAAATCCTGTTAATATCGGATCATAAATGTTGTGAAATTAATTTTCAGGTTTACATTTGTTTTATTTAAATCAGCAGCAAAAGTGAGAGTAAGCGCACACTTTCTACTTGTTTTTTTCTTATTATTTTCTTCTAGCATCTGTGGACTTGTTTATAAGATTTAAATATAATTTTAACAACATTAAACATAAGAAAAAGGTTCCTATTTTATAAAGTCAAAAGGTATTGCAATAATATACCAGAAGAAATCATTCACTCCATCTTATCTATTTCCACAATATTAACACAGCAAAACAGATTAAATTTTAACAACCCGTACAATGTCAAAATTGTATCATACATTACAGCTCTAACTTTTATCAAGTGTAGTAACATATCTACTATGTTTTCAAATGCAATTTGAGCATTCTAAGTGTATCATATCCAAAAAAATTAAACTGATTTGTAAACTCACATGTGATCATGCAATTTTTGTGCATCAACAAATATTTTATTTAGTGTAGATGTATTAAGTATAATCAAGCTTGTTGATCTTGAATGTTTTTGTTTCACAGTATAACTTAAAAGTGTAATAAACAATATGAATTGATATACAAGGAAAACCCAAAATATTTTTTTAAGTACTGTTATTGATTGCTTCTGCGTTTTAATTATAATTTTATGGAAATCATGGTGCCATTATTAATGTAATAACATTCTACTTTTTCCCTTGTAGATTTATTTATTCCTGTGTTACCAATGAAGATGTTGACACAGGCATTAAAAAATTTATTTGAAAGTTTAAATTTGATTCATAAGTTCCGTGCAAAGAAACCATATATATTAAATAAAAATGTATATAAAAAAACATCATACACCCACTTCTTCTTCTGTCTTCTGTCAAACTCTCCTTTTTGGCCCATTTTTCCAGAAAGACTTATAGAATCACTAATATCGCCGTCAGGAATACCTATTCCGCTTTGGTTAATGTTTAAAGCACTTTCACCTGCCATAACTTCTTTTCCTTTTACCTGGAAAAGATTTTTTTTAATTACATGTTTAATGACAATAAACATTTTCTTTTAATTCTCCAAAATGCAAGACACTTTAGTATTAATCCGATTGTTATGTTGAGTTGAGACTTACCTTTTCCTTTTTACTAAAGAATCTACCGAGGGATGATTTAATTCCTTTTTTCTTTTGGGCAGCGGCAGCGGCGGCGGCAACAGCTGCAGCTGATACATCCCTTGGAATGCCGGTAATCGTATTCTTATGAAGACTGTCTTGACTGCTATGGCGAGAGGATAGAGGTGATGGTGGTGTGTGTGTCTGGCCTTGCCTAAACACACTACGCTCTACTACTCTAGAGTCTATACTATGACTATAAAAACATGCAATGAAAAGCGTCATGCAAAAATAATTACTTTCATTTGCAAATCATCTACTACTATTTCTGCTGATAATGTAATTAATGTTATGGTAATTAATATTTTAAATTACTCCAAAACTATAATTTTATAATTAATATTTAGAAAATTTAGTAAAAAAGAAAGCTCATAAGATAATGGCATCCATACTGTGAGATTACAATGTGTGCCAAATTCAAATGTGCCACACTTATAACAAGAGTTACATAGTAAGTTAAATTAGATTTTTGTAATAGGCTTAGAATTTTTTTGATCCAGTGATATCATTTAGACTGTTTTGAGGTGGGAAACTTTTTTATCACAGTTTTTATAGACGAAAACACTGTTTTTTGAGAAAGTTCACTATTTTACAATCGAAAGATCATCTAAAAATGAAAATTTGCATTGTAATGTTTATTGCGTACGGCGTAAACGAAAACTAGGAAGTACTCTGAAATAAATAGCTGTTCCACAAAAGAAAAGATTATTTTATAAAGGGTCTTTAAATTGCCCAAAAATTTAAATTAAAAATCAAATTGTCGAACTACTTCAAAAAATAATCAGGTATGCAATACAACTGACGATCATTTATTTAGGTTTCTAAAGAGATACAAACTTTAATTTGTTAATCATAACTTTCTGTTGGAAAATCGTAGCGAACTTTCTCAAAGTATACTTAAAAATTTTTTTGGAACGTCATCATATTTTCTGTTATGATAACACCAAACATCACAGTGTCAACCACTCTCGTATGTATGACCGCTGTTAGGAAATGTTCATGTATGAAAAATCAGTGGTATCAAACTATACTCTGTTCCATTTTATTTTGCATTAGAGCAGGCTATGATATTTTTTTCTGTAGTGGTATTCCCATTTGTCAAGATGACAAGAAGTCAATTTGACTATGTCCTATCAAAAGTAATCGTGCTGCATTTCCTACTTAAGTAACACATATGATGATTAAATCTCATTAACTTAACAATAATTCGTTGAGAAAATGCCAAAATGATCGCAAAACGTACAAAGTAGGCAAACTTTAAGGTACTATAAGCACCTTAAAAATAGTACAACAAGGAAACGTAACGGGAAACTGATAATGGTGTTGGATATATTTCAACTACGTAAGAACTTAAATGACTTTTTCATGCGCACATTAAGAATGTATTTGATTTTAGATTTCACAGCGAATTATTAAAGACATCATAACAGCAAGACCTCAAAACTTCACCTTTCGGAAAGATCTAGAACGATTAATTTAGCAATTTAATTCTAAAAATGAATATTTTACTTTGAACAAATTGTATTATCACGTTAAAACAGATTTCCATTTTGATGCAAGTCAAACGACATTATTTAGAATTTTGAATTCAATGGGTTACAAACAGTTTTACACTCGGGGTGTAATTTAAGGTTTTTAGAAAACTACTTACTCAATTTGAGGAGCGAGGATCGGGATTATCATAAAGCTAGAATGGGGACCGGTTTCAAAATTGGGTGATTAAACAGCTGATTCCGTTGTCCAAACTACCTGAAAATTGTGTGGTGGTTACGGATAACGCACCGTATCATTCGTTGCAGTTCGACAAGCCACCCTCATTTTCTAGTAAGAAGATCAGCTGTAGGAGTGATTGGTTACGCGCGGGGTCGAAATTGAGGGTAAAATTACAAAAAAACAACAGTGGAACAAAATTCAACCTTTTAGGTCCAGAGGGAAAAATTATGCAGTTGATAATCTTTGTATTAAGCATCAGCATAAAGTTTTATCATTGCCTCCTCATCTTTGCCAATATAATCCTATTAAAATGACATGGCTTGATGCTTCATCCAAATGTTCTCCTACAATGTGGGAAAAATTTTGGTTGCACACAGAAAAGATTATTTCAAATGATTGGGAGAAACATCCCTTTTATTATAGCACTAGGAGAATCCGATTCAGATACAGTTAATGATACGGATTCAGATTAAAATTTTAGTAAAAAATTAAATATTTGGTTTGGTTTTTGTCAGGTCTTCTCCGTGGATACGAAAGCAGCAGTCTTGTCAATTCAATTTAGCTACGACTTAAATGGATAAATTTCTGGTTATTTATTTTCATGTGTAACAGTCAAGAAAAGAACGATACATCAAATTTTATTATGAAAGCAAATCCTCTCATTGGATTACTAATGAAAAAGTGCTGTGGATTTCCTGGATAGGTTAAATTAAAGCGATACATATTGATATTCTGGTTACGTACCTTTTGACTTTGTGACCAAAAAATTAAATTAGTATATAAACATACCTCTACATCCTGAAAGGAAGTCTTCACATTGGAATACTTATGAAATGATGCTCTGGATTTTGTCCATATTTCTCCCCTGTTTTTTGTATTGCAAGAGCGAGAAAAGGAGAAGGCATTCTTGTTAGTTTCTACGTAGATCTGGTTAAGACAACATCTCATTGCATTAGAGAGGACATGATGTTGTCATTTACGATCAATGTAAAGAATGTACAATTTCCGTTTTATGTAGGTAATAGACGTTCACGGTCTGAAGACTAAAATTTATTTTTTTTCAAAGAGGTTCAACGATTTTCGTGCAAACAAAGTCTAAATAGCGTGAAAAACTATGTTGCAACGCTGCATTAGTTTTACTTTAAAAATATAGCCTACAATTTTTAAAAGTCAAGCTACGGCAGTAACTTTTTGTTCTTTTGACAGTGCTGCCACACTCTCCCTAGATTTCTATGGCCGACTCTAACGCAAAATAGGATGGAACAGAGTATATGTATTTTAATGTTTTGACGGGCTAGACCTGAAACTATGAGCTTCTAGATGGTGTGAGGATTGGAAAATTAGTATTGCCAGATAAAAGCACAAAAACATTATTTTTGTCTTTAAAATAATTTTAATATAAGCTCTCAGCTATCTTATTGCCTCATTTAAGGTTCGACTCCATTCGCCCCTTTCAACGATGGGTGCAACCCTGCACAAAAAATAGTTTTCATAATGCTATATAACTTCCCCTAATTTCAGCTTCATATGTACAGGGTGGGTGCGATGTAGCTGCATAGTTTAAACATTCATAAGTTTCATAATTGTTGATATTTATTAATTAAAGTTGTTTTATTTCGTTACAGTATCCCTGAGAATACCCTGACCTTCAGTAACACGTTCTTCCAGTGAAGGAGGAGATGGTAGGAAGGTTGCTTTTAAAATAGCGCGCCTAGGTCGCTTCGCAGTTTGTAGTGTGGCGATCTATAGCCCTCGTTCAGTAATGGTGGCGGAGTGTTCTCGCCCTCATGCCACACAATGCTAAAACCATTAGGAATTGTCACACCAATTTAATGACAGCTGGGCCAGTCGTGGATAAACCAAAACGAGGACGATCTTCGGTAACGCGATCTTCAGGCAATGTAGTGGCAGTGCGGGAAATATTCACTCGTAGTCGTGGTAAATCAACACGCCAGGCAGCTCGTGAGGTTGGAATCAGCAGGCTACAATGCGTGTTGTATTAAACAAGGACCTGGCCTGGAGACCTTAGTAACCCCATTATGTTCAGGAGTTATCGTTAGGGGATTGAGACAAGTGAATTGAATATGGGGAAATTATGCTGTCGTGGGATACCGATTGACCAGATGTAATCAAAAACATTATTTGGTAGAAACGAAGCCAGGAATGACAATTGAAAAAACCCAAAGTCGACCAAAATTGGCAGCCTAGTGTGGTATGGCCGCGGATCGTATCATTGGTCCATTCATATTACGAGACATCATAAGCAGTGACCGGTATCGCCAGATGCTGAATGAATGTGTGTGGCCGGTAATATCAGAATGGGACAATTTTGCTGATATTATTTTCTAGCAACACGGAGCACCACGTGATTTTCCCTTAATCGTTCGTGACTGGTTGAACGAACACTTTCCAGGACGTTGGCTAGGACCACATAAATGGTCTCATAGAAATCCCGACCTCAACCTTTGTGATTTGTTTTTGTGGGGTTGGGTCAAAGAATTTCCTACAAAAGTCAATAAAGGACATTCCTATACGTTTACGTGGTTTGGTCGACAACGCAGGAGCATGTGTGGAATTTTAGTGTGGTACACACATTCTCATGGTCCTAAGAACCGAGCACAACTTGTTCCGTATGAAAATATTCGTTAACAAAAAAATTATAGACATTTAAAACCAGGGAGCTACATCGCAGCCACCCTGTAGATTAATTCAAAAATTATGAAAGACATTCCATCAAAACTTTTATTTTATCCAAAAAAATATTTAAACAAAAGATACATTATATTGAAGAATAACAGGCAATAGAGCAACGTTGTGATCTAATAATGATAACAAAGATATATATATATATATATATATATATATATATATATATATATATATATGCTTACTAAAACTGTACTAGTACATAGCAATTTTCAGTACTGGAGCTTAATTGCTTGACCCCACGGTCAACCTAGAATTACACTACTTCTGATTCTATAGCCTCATTGTTTTGTTAAAAAGTAAGTAGGTAACATGAATATAGTAAAATATTTCAAATGTAATAAGTATTAGGATTATTATTAGTACTATTCCACTTTACAAAAATTCCATGTAATATATTTTCAAATACATCTAACATTTTTTTTTCTGATTCTGGTTCGAAACCGAGCCCCACAGCCCTATAGAACTAGCCGCCACTGGTGATGTCATGGAATTACTAAAGAAACAACCACGCTTGCATTCACCTTTACAGTTTGACGATAGCACCTGGCATAGGTCATTAGTAAATCTAGTTTTCCACGCAATGTACTCAACGTCATAATAGGTTAAAATGATATAGTAGTTTAACGCTGGAAATAGTGCTCGTCCGATACGTGCGTTATTTAGAGTGAAGTATCGTTCCGAGTCGTCGATCCCAAACAGTACAAAGATTGACAGAATACTACACAGGTTTGAAGCTAGCCGCACAGTATTAAGTAATCATAAATGTTGAAAACCTACATAAAAATGAATAAAATGTGAATAACGTGAACGATGTTTTAGAGACAGGAAATCCCAATGTAAGTACGAACGTCGGCATCAAACCAGAGTGCTTGCTATGAAAGAAAAAGCACGTTTGGTTCCTATACATACCAGTTGCATGAAAAGTTTCGTTGCTTCTAAAGATAGAAAAATGCAAGGAAGGCAGTGAAATAACATTCCCTTTACGAATGAACGTTGTATAATTAACCACACATACAAAACTGGTGAGTGTGTACCACGTAAAAATCTAAGCAACTGTTCTACAAAACCAAAACCCAATACCCTTGAAAATTTAATGTTTTTGTGAGATTATTAGATCATGACATCACGGGGCCGTTTTTCTTACATGATAATTCTACAGGAGAGTGCTTCTTACAGCTCTGGTAGTGGATGATGTTGCTAGGGACCACCAAAAGATTTGGTTAGAGATCGATTGTAATCCTGCACAGAACACCTAAGACGTGTCTGCATTTTTAAATGACAGCTTTTCTTATAAAGTTAATTATTAATTTAATTAATATTAGTGTGACACTCAAGGAGTAGAGCTGACCCTGTTGATGGATTTGAGGATCCCTTTATTGGAATGAATCGGTCCCCGCATTACTATATTATCCCACTTTCACTTGTTACATGTTCATATAGATTATACTCCATAAACGCGCACTTCACAGCCTATCGTGTGCTTTTGTTTTATTCACTATTTGTCTCCATGTTTCTCTATTCCCAGTTTTCTTCTTCCAATTTTGTATTTCCATTCTTTCTAAATCTTCCATTACTTCCGCATACCATGTTACTCTCGGTCTTCCTGTAGCTCGTGTTTCACTGGCCTCCATTCCATATTAGCTTTTGTTATACTTCCCTTATCTCTGAATACATGTCCTAGTCATCTGATGCGCTGCGCTTTTATGAATCTTATAACATTCTCCCCATTTATATCGTTTTCTATTTCATGATTCATCCTAGCTCTGACCTCACCTCCATTTTATTGGTCCAAATATTGTTGTTAATATTTTTCTTTCAAATATCTTCAGGTCTTCTGCATGTTTATTTGTGAGATACGTTGTTTCAACAGGATAAGTCGCCATGGGCCTAACTAAGCTTTTGTAGATCTTTAGTTTTGTTTTTATTTGTATCCCTTTGTCTCTTAACAGGTTTTTTTTGCATAGTATGCTCTTGTTCCTGCTTGTATTCTTTGTTTTATCTCATGTCTCCTATCATTGGTTCTGTTTAATTGTACTCCTAGGTAGTCAAAGCTGTCTACCTTTTCGAAAGTATAGTTGTCTATTTGTAGGTTGTTATTACTAGTCGCTCTTATCTTTCTTTGACAAACCATAAATTTTGTTTTTCTTTCATTTATACATAAACGTATCTCTTTTGTTTTGTTCTCTATTAACTTCAAAGTTTCAGTTAGTTTTCCCTCTGTTCTGGCTATAATTACGATGTCATATGCGTAGGCAAATATCTGGAATTCTTTATGAATTAATGTTCCTTTATATTCAATATTCCTCATTACTTTTTCTAGAATAATATTGAACAGTGTTCATATTTATTAATTCAAGTTGTTTTATTTCGTTATAGTATCCCTGAGAATACCCTGATCTTCAGTAACACGTTTTTCCAGTGAAGGAGGAGATGGTAGGAAGGTTGCTTTTAAAATAGCGCGCCTAGGTTGCTTCGCAGTTTGTAGTGTGGCAATCTATAGCCCTCGTTCAGTAATGGTGGCGGAGTGTTCTCGCCCTCATGCCACACAATGCTAAAACCATTAGGAATTGTCACACCAATTTAATGACAGCTGGGCCAGTCGTGGATAAACCAGAACGAGGACGATCTTCGGTAACGCGATCTTCAGGCAATGTAGCAGCAGTGCGGGAAATATTCACTCGCAGTCGTGGTAAATCAACACGCCAGGCAGCTCGTGAGGTTGGAATCATCAGGCTACAGTGCGTGTTGTATTAAACAAGGACCTGGTCTGGAGACCCTAGTAACCCCATTATGTTCAGGAGTTATCGTTAGGGGATTGAGGCAAGTGAATTGAATATGGGGAAATTATGCTGTCGTGGGATACCGATTGACCAGATGTAATCAAAAACATTATTTGGTAGAAACGAAGCCAGGAATGAAAATTGAAAAAACCCAAAGTCGACCAAAATTGGCAGCCTAGTGTGGTATGGCGGCGGATCGTATCATTGGTCCATTCATATTACGAGACATCATAAGCAGTGACCGGTATCGCCAGATGCTGAATGAATGTGTGTGGCCGGTAATATCAGAATGGGACAATTTTGCTGATATTATTTTCTAGCAACACGGAGCACCACGTGATTTTCCCTTAATCGTTCGTGACTGGTTGAACGAACATTTTCCAGGACGTTGGCTAGGACGGCGAGGACCACATAAATAGTCTCATAGAAATCCCGAAATCAACCTTTGTGATTTCTTTTTGTACCATACCATAAATTTTGTTTTTCTTTCATTTATACATAAACCTATCTCTTTTGTTTTGTTCTCTATTAACTTCAAAATTTCAGTTAGTTTTCCCTCTGTTCTGGCTATAATTACGATCTCATATGCGTAGGCAACTATCTGGAATTCTTTATGAATTAATGTTCCTTTATATTCAATATTCCTCATTACTTTTCTAGAATAATATTGAACAGTGTTGTAGAGAGCGCGTCACCTTGCCTTACTCCTACACTACTCTCAAAGGTATTTGTATCTCCTGCTGTTGTCCTAACACATACTTTAGTTTCTTTTATAGTCATTTCTATTAATCGAATTAGCTTAGTTGGGACTTTCATTTCCGTCATTGCTTTCACTAGTTCCTGTCTGTTTACTTCATCAAAAGCTTGTTGAAAGTCAATGAATAGAAGGTAGATATCAATATCGTGCTTGTAGTCTTTTCCTAATATCTGTTTTAGTATATGTATAGCGTTTATCGTCGATTTTCCGGCTATAAATCCTTGTTGATAGTTTCCTATTATACTATTTGTGTGTTTTGTTAATTGTTTATGTATTATTATAAAGTTATTGGTAAAAAGTATGCAATCTCTGCTTTGGAAGCATTTAAAATCAATCATTTCAAAATGTAGGCCAATCAAACCATCGAATTCAAGCTGCATATGATAAAATATCTCAATATCAACTTGCAAATGTTAGACAGCAGTTTTACGATCATGTGTGTGTTTGTTCAACAATAACTGATGATTTGTTCAAACATTTCTTGTTTTTTTCTACTGAAATAAATAAAATTCTGCTACTGTTAGATGTTTTATGGTTCTAATTTACTTTTTTTTTTGTTGTAATATCATGAGTTAGTTTTGTATGACACTCTGTTTCTCTAATACTTTTTATAGTTCTATTATGTTAACTTTAATGACCGAGATGAAAGAGAAATGCTAAAGCACGTGTATTTCAATTTCCGGATTCAGAAATTTGAAAACAATGGTACATGATGAATAATTTTTTCTCCACAAAAAGCCTAAAATGAATAATCCTTTATATGCGCTCCGTTTCTCTATTTCAAAAAGAGTTGCCACTGGGTACCAAACTATTTCACATTACTTCTGTGCTCTTTGCTAGCATGTCAACATAATAAATTGAAACTTGTCAAAAGAATATTTTGAAACTGAACTGCAGCTCGCATAAATCTCCATTACTTTGTCTCACTATCTATCTTATTAAGCTGTACAATCACGTTGTATGTGAACATGAAACCTGAATTTCGGCAAACAGGTATGTAATAAATAGACTGAAAAGCGTTTTATGTTAAGCTCTTTTGCAATGCAATATTAAGTTTTAATAACCCTATAATGACGGTTTTAACATGATCCACGGACAAGTAATAAATAGCGATCAATGTAGTTAATTACAGAATCGAAACGTGTGTTACTCGTAATTTTTCCGTTGCAGCGACTGCTTCATACCATTGGTATTCGACTATTTTGCAGCAGAACAGCAATCAACTGGTTAATCATTCAAGTGATGTGTCAAATCACAATCGAAACATTTTGAATTTTACAACTATTGAAAAACATGATTGTAACATTTAGATTGTGCCCATCATTACTCAAAATACAAACAGACCGCGACTGAGAAATGTAACTTCAAGCGCGTTTTTCAAAATACATATCAAATTTCTATGACATTTAGAGAAAAAATCACAACTTACTATAAAAGTGAAACTTGGATTATCTTTTAATCTAAATCCAAATACATATTAATAATAAACACTAGTCACTATAATAAAATACTTATCTTTTTGGGATTTTTTAATGGTGTACTTTAAATTATACAATCTAAACGTTTCGATAACACTTACAGTTATCTTCGTCAGTAGCAATGTATGTTAAAAATTGTTAAAGATGTAGTAAACAATTTTGTCAAATTTGAAAAATTCAAACATAAACATAAGCCTGCTATTAATATAACAGTTTGAGAAACGTATAAGCCAACTATAAAATTGTAGTAAAGAATAACTAGGTCATTAAAATTAAATATTGTTAAACATATGAGATTTTGTAGATTGGGTCAAACAGAGAGGTCTGCTGTGGCTGACCATGCCCTGAATAATCTAAATCATGACATTCAATTTGACAATATGAAAATATTGTCAAGACAAACCCATTATTATGTTCGTTTGCAACGTGAAGCTATTGAAATATATAAACACCCGAATAATTTTAATAGACAAGAAGAAAATCTCCGTTTAAATAGGTTTTGGCATCTTATAATTAAAAAAGAGCATAATGATACGCCTTGATTTTAATTTGTTTTCAGCTTTTGGTATGTCTAGGTTTTTTGCTGTGTTTTTCCTAGACCTTGAAGCAAATGCTTTACCAATTATATGTTAAATTTCCACAGCACTATAATTTAACACAAGCAGTTGAAATTAAATTGAAATTAAAAATTACAAAGAACGTTCTGCATTGTGCTTTTCATTGTTAATAACACTTCCAATTATTGATAAAGATATCTCTTTGTTAGATTTAACTGGGTTATTTTTTGATGTAATGTTTGGATTTGTGAATGCTTCTATCATTTTAAAATTGAAGTTTTTCACAACTTCACACTTACATCATAACTCAATTAAATTTTGTTAAATGTGTTTTTTGGCTGGCAAATTTCATTGTTAGCTTTCGTCGTAGAGAGTGTTCTGGTTTGTCATCTTTAAGACAGTTTAACAATATTTAATTTTAATGACCTAGTTATTCTTTATTACAATTTTATAGTTGGCTTATACGTTTCTCAAACTGTTATATTAATAGCAGGCTTATGTTTATGTTTGAATTTTTCAAATTTGACAAAATTGTTTACTACATCTTTAACAATTTTTAACATACATTGCTACTGACGAAGATAACTGTAAGTGTTATCGAAACGTTTAGATTGTATAATTTAAAGTACACCATTAAAAAATCCCAAAAAGATAAGTATTTTATTATGAGTGTTAATGGTGAAAGTTTACATTTTCATACTAGTCACTATAGTCCAGACAAAATAATTTTCATAATTTCTTTACATAAATCTAATCAGTTAGGTTGCTTTCTCTTCTGTAAATGTAATCATGAAACACATATTATGTAGTTTCATGATAAGTATTCCTGTGGCAACACTAAGCAATAATGAAAATTAAAAAAATCTAACGGTAAGCAAGCAAATAACCTGTAAGTAACCGGTCCTGGAGGTAATCCACTTGCACCCGTTCTTCTATATAGAAAGCAAGAACCCTTGTCAGTAATAAATTGTCATAATAATTTATTTGATAAAAGTTAATGAGTGTTAATAACAAACACCTAAATTATTTTAATAAAAACTAGATTTACTAACCTGCGCAATTCTTCCTGACTATGAGCCAGAGCCTGCGCAACTCTTTCTAGTTTTAACGATCTGGCAGTAAGAGGAGATGCTCCACCACCACTACTACTGTCACCCATGTGAAGTTCTTCCCTTGACATTTCCGAACTAACTGGTGCAAGTTGCAGCTGGAGAAGAAAATTCAATATATACAAAAGTAGTAATTAAACTGTTAGTAAAAGCATGCCGCTAAGTGAAATTTGACAGTAGTGTGCTTGTGTGATGTGTCGAAGCCATAACGATCCCCTTAAATGGTAAAGTAAAATCAGCTTTTATTCAATACTTAAATTAAAAAGTGTAAAAAGCTGTAGATATTATTTTCTGATTTGTGGTTAGTACAGTTTGGTTACTACGATTACATTTAATTATCATTAGGCCAATCTATAATTTACTACTGTTCTACGTTAAAATTAGTTTTACATTAAGCATTACAGATTACTACTAGCACTCCGATTAAGACAAAATTAAGAACGAAAGCTTTTTAGATCAGTCTTAATCCAAGCTTGTGTAAAATAATTCAGTTATATAATTACCACTTTAGGGGCTCAATATATATTCAATGACCAACAAACCTGACTAGTGGGAAGTGACTCAGATATGGAACCTGAACTCATAGTTGTACGGTACTGTTGTAGATGTGCTGGAGACATAGATGCAGGCGCCTACAACATCACACGTCACACACCTAACATTCCATTCACTATGTGTAATAATAAACATATTCACGTGCACTAAAATTTTAAAACATGCCAAAGGAGTTATGCTGATAAATTGCGGTTAGAGCATTAACTTTTAAAACAATTTAATAAAATAGGCTTATAAATATGACATATTTTCAAATTCTCAGACATAACCTCTTTTCACACAAATAAAATTATATTTACCGTGTGATATTTGTGCAGGTAATCTCTTTGCGGAGAATGATGTGATTTTGGTGTTGATCTACCACTTACAGGCGGACTTTGACGTTCTAAACTACGTCCTCGTGCTAATAGATTCATATGTTCCATACTCCCCACCCTTGATTCGAGTTCTTCTGCTCTAGCCTCTGTGTTTTGTTTTTCTTCTTGTATCAGTCTAATTTCATTATTAATAGCGTCTAACTGTTCCTGTAACATCATTGCTAATGTTTGTGCATCCGTATGACCAGAAGGTGATAAAATATCAGCAGTACTAAATAAGCTATCGTTATCATCACCCTCTGCATCACTTGACACATCAAAAGCTTGTTGAACGTTAGCTAACACATGCGCCTGTTGTAGTTTTTCCCATTCTTGTTCTGCCATAGACCGTGCAGTAAATGCGACTATTTTATTTGGATCTTCTTCAACGGGAGTTCGAGTTTTATTGCCTCTTCGGGGTAAGGAATGAGTATCAAAACTGGAATGACTAGCACTACGTGTAAAATTATTTGGATCTGGGGCATTCGGTGACAGACTTCTAGTTAGTGCATCTGTTTGTTGAATATTAAATGCTATTTCTTGTTGTAACATTTGTCTTTTAACATTATCAATTTCTAATCGAGATTTAGCTAATTCCTTCATTATTTCTGTTTTTTGAATTTCTAATTCTTCCATTATTTTCCTAGTCTTTTCAAGTTCTTGAGTTAAACCATTTTTTTCTTCTAGAGCATGCATTCTTTCCTTAAGATGCACTTGTAGCCTGTCGTTTGATTCAGATAATAATTTATCCACAGTTGCAGATAACCTACTATTATGATCTTCATTCATTTTAAGTCTTTGGTTTAATCTTACAAGCTCAGCATTTTTTTCTTCTAAGTTTGCTTCCAGCCTTTGAATACGATCTTCAGCAGACCCATGACGCTCTTGTGCCTAAATATTAATAATACGTTAAAAAAATATTAGAATGTCAATTAACTAAACATTTATATTAAGACGTTTTTAATTAATTTTTAAACTACAAATGCAAGTTTTCTATATCACATGCAAATTCCTTCATGTTGATGGATTATGAATTTAAAGTAAAATTTCTAATTTATTGCAATGTAATTAATAAATGTTTGTTTTGAGAACTTTAAAATAATTTACATGCAAAACTAAAAAATTAAATTGTTTTTAAATTTATTCAAAATCATGCCAATTTAATTGTTTTATATTCATGAGAATGGATAATTTACTATGAATGACTGACTATATATAATAATTTAATGATAAGAATACCCAAGGCTCACTTTGTGAAGTGTTACTTAACCATTCTCGTTTGGTTAACTAATACATTAAAAGCTTTAAATACATCAATTTATGAAATAATGTGCATGTTGTGTATAATATCACATAATCCGGTTAAAACTCAAATATTTAACAGGAACATTTAATATTTAACAAACCCATTTTCAACTGATCAGATCTAAGTGATCACGAAGCAGAATAACCTAATCAAATAAATTAAGGAAAAAACATTTAAAGCTGGAATGCTTTTTACGTTCTTAAATATTTTAATTAGAAAAAAATTAGGATGCTCCTTGCAAATTGGCGTATCTTAAAATGATTACACTTGGTCCACATGTTCATATTCTTTGAGATTAATTAATTAAAATTCTTATTTTATAATGAATATTAGAAATTCACCTTGGAGTCTTAATAACAATTAGGTTTGAAAGATTTGTAATATGAAAGGAATATCTTTTTAGCAAGATATTAAAAAAAAGGATGTCTTTCACATAGGTATAATATTATGAAAGGGAAATTGAACCTTTCCATCTTACAGAACAATAAGTAGTCTACTAACACGATGATATTTATTGACTAAATATATGAAGTATAATACAACATCTTCCCCATAAACAAATAGATAACATTTAGAAAAAATTATTTCACTACATGTTTACACTTAGCCATCAATATCAGACAATCAAGTGGTTTGATAGTAAACTATACAAAAGAACACATTTGATAAATTATTAACCACGCATTAATAAATAAAAATATGAAATGAAAAAAAATGCTAGCAGAGGTATTGTGTATCAAAACAAAAATTAAATTTTAGATATACAAACTTAAAAGCTGTAATACTAAAACTACTATGGTTGTAAAGATATTACCACTAAAACTACTATGGTTGTAAACATATTACCGATTTTGATATATTTAACATGAATAATGTTTAAAAATATACAATGTCCAAGTACTTGGATAATCTTAAGCATTTCAAAACTGGATTGAAAATTGTTAGATATACACAAAACAAAATAAAAACAAATGTTAACACATAACTACACTGTTGGCGAGTTTATAATACCCTACATGGGGATATTGAAATGTGAAGTGATACAATTAGAAATTTTTGATTTGCAAACATTTGCTTCGTTACAAAGATACATTGTCAAAATGAAAATCATGTACTTTCTAGAAACTTAAATATCTTATTTATTTTTGAAAATAACAACAAAACGTTGGGATTGCAATTTACAGGTAACCACAATTTCCAAAATGACAAAAAAAATTGGAAACATTTTAAAATTAAACTAATGTTTTGTTAAATAGTAATGGACTTCGCATTTTAACAAAACTTGTGAAAAGTTTATATAAAAGTTAAAACAGCATCAAAAAAAGTTGATGATATTCAGTTAAGAAACAAATAACTAAAAAAGAAGCCTAAACATGTTTGAATTAAATTTAAATTAAATCTTTGAGTAAACCATTATTGTCTCTTATGCAATCTACCCTTCACGGGCGACCGTCAAAAGTCAAGGTCAACAAAATTTTGAGTGTGTTCGTCTGTGTTCATTTATAGTAAATTGGGCTACTCCTCAGGGAATTCACATAAAGTGCTACAATTTTTTTTTATAAACAGTTTACATCATGAAGCTATGACCATGGTCATAATTATTTCATCAACGCTAGGCGGGGGGGGGGGGGTAAGGATAATTTCCTGAAGCTTATTTAAAACGTTAATAATGTCTACATACGACGACAGATTTGCGTCAAACTGTGCACATGCATGTTGTCAATGATGGCAAATAATTTATGTCACATTTTGGGCCATATTGCAAATTTGTATTTATGTCAAATTCTTTTGGAAAACGATTGAAATCATTGCCTCGACGGGCAAGAATCAAACTTTATGGTTTTATGGCGTGATGTATGTACAATGTTAGTCATCTTTGAAGGCCAGCTACGTCCAAAATCTATTTAAACAACAATATCATTGATAGAAGGGCCAAAATATTTTCTTGGTAGACCAAAACTAAATTTTATAGTTTCACAGTTGATATTCATCGTTTGGAATTTGTAATACACAAAATCTTTTTTATACACCAATTTAATAGGGAAAACGGTTAAAACTATTTGCTCGATGGACAAAAACTGCATTCTACAGTTTGGCAGTGTTGGACATTGTTTCTATTTATACACAAACTTCATTGGGAAAACCGTCCAAACTATATGTGTCGTGGGCGAAAACAAAATTTTATCGATTTAACACGTTGCCCATCTTTTAGGAGTGTCCAAAATCTTTACTTATACCTCTACTTCATTGCTAAAACAGTCAAAACTATTTGCTGGGTGGGCAAGAACTCAATTTTATAGTTTCACATTGTTGATTCTTTGTAGTCTCTGTATTGTACAAACTATTTATGCACTAATTTTATTGGGAAAATGTTCAAAACTATTTAATAGATAAACAAGAATATTTAGCGTGCTGGTCATCTTTTAGAACCAGTAATGTCCAATATCTTTATTTATACATCAATTTCATTCAAAAAACGCACAAAACTATTTACGTGGTGGGAAAGAACCAAATTGTATAGTATTACAGTGTTGGTTATTGTTTTGGATCTGTAATATACAAAATATTTATTTATACCCAAATTTCACAAGCAAAACAGTCACTCTTTTCGCGGTGGACAAGAACCAAATTTTGTAGCTTCCCAGTGTTAAGTCATCGTTTGGAATCTGCAGTGACCAAATATTTAATTGGGAAAACAATCAAAACAATTTGATAGATGGACAATGGAAATTTTATTAAATTCACAGCGTTGGTGATCATTGTAAACTTTTGTTAGCCTCCACTGTATTGTCAGACAAAAACTGTATATTTCAAATACCTCCACACAAAAAAAGATTAATAAGAATAATGTCTCCAGTACATTAGCAAGCTATTTATTCTACAAAATAAATAATTTAATAACTTAACTAAATTTAATCACATTATAATATCGGTGCAACATTGTGAAAAACTTCATAAACATTCACAACTAAATAGATAAACCAATTGAAAACAGGATGTTTATACCTAATTTTAACTGTGTAGATTAATTCTTTGTCATGCTGTAATGGCTACACAAACTTATTTAGTAAACCACTTATTACATGGTATTTAAGTTTCTCGAAAATGCACAAATTTTATTTTTGCTCAGTACTTTTGTAATAGAACGAATGTTAGAAACGTATTATTAATCTACATGAAATTACCTAACTTTTCTCTAATTAAAATACTTATCTGTTGGGTATGTAATCATGTATTTTTTTTTTTTATTAATTTTTCAAACAAATTTGAACCTTTCGATAACAATTAGAGTTACAGTCTTCTCAATGAATAATAGTTTTAAAAAAATAATTAAAATTTCACATAAAAATATGAAACGTGAAAACGCAAATATAAACCTGCTATAATAGTTAGGCCAATTAAGGAATGTAATTTTGTTTTTGTAAAGATTATCTAAATTTTATTTAATACATGAAGTAAATTAAGCCACCTTGAAAACCACAAATCAGAACCCTCTAACAGACGACGGTTAACAAATGTCCAAAGTTGTAAAAAACTTAATTTGAAAGTGGTAAAAGTATTCAAATGTGTATGTTTAATTTTGTCTTAATTTTGACTACATATGTTAAATCAATGCAGTGCTGTGAAAACAACTTCAAGGTCTAGGAAAACCAGCAAAAAGCTTGTGTTTTGAGGATTTACCCGGAACCTATACTCACCGAAAGGTATAAACTATCAAATCATCATCCACGTCAAAAATATCTGTTATAAAGCTTAAGCTGATCGAGCAAAACGAATACGTGATTCTGAATTGTCAGGAGACGAATTTGGTCATATAAATATCACTACACCGGTTAGGAGTGCCCTTATAGAACAAATTACCCGTTAGTGTTGATAGAGCGTTTTCTTCCTTTCCTAATTCCTAACTAACGTTAGGGACAACATCAAAAAATATTAATTAACCATGGTATTATAACTATTTCTTAATCTAATATTAGATTCCGTAATTGGTTTTTTCATACACTTGTGTCTCTTGAATTTCTGGACATAGGGAATTCCCATGTTAAAATAAACTATTGTAAATATTGGCTCCCCTAATTATTTTACAGTAAAATGTCAAATGTAAAACTTCTTAAGGAAAAAGGCTGCTTCTTATGTTACAATTGCAGTTACATTTGGTTCATCCGTTTTCGAGAAATTTAGGAAAAACTTAAGGGCTTTTTCGTAACTGGTCAAGGTTGCTTTGCTTTAGACAGACAATGCTAACAATAATTATTATTAATTGTCATTGTAAATCATTCATTGTTCAAAAACAATTCATTCATCATTAAAACTTTATTTGGGACAGATTATTACTTTTTAAAGAAAAATTTGTTTATAAAAATGAATTATTACACCATTGAAGAAAAAATAAAATTTATTGAATGGCATTACTCTGGCAATTCACTTAGAAATATCAGAGATTTGTACTCGGCTAGTTATCAAAACCGGCAAATTCCAAGTGCAGAAACAATTTCAAAAATTTTCAACTTATTCAAATCGACTTGGATATTGTTTAGCTGCAAACGGAGATTTATTTGAACACTTGATCAAATAGTAGAAATGATGATTTTTGTCATTTATTTTCCAATTTTCATAATTAATTTGTTTATTTAGAATATCATCTTCTTATTTATAACAGCCTTATTTTATTTGTGCTCCTTATTGTATTTATCCTGACACTTACATGGCTTATTAACGTTACCGGTTACGAAAAAGCCCTTAAGTTTTTCCTAATTTTCTCGAAAACGGATGAACCAAATGTAAATGCAATTGTAACATAAGAAGCAGCCTTTTTTCCTTAAGAAGTTTTACATTTGACATTTTACTGTAAAATAATTAGGGGAGCCAATATTTACAATAGTTTATTTTAACATGGGAATTCCCTATGTCCAGAAATTCAAGATACACAGTGTATACGTTCTCTAATTATTATAGCAGGCTTATATTTGCATTTTTGACATTTAACATCTTAATTAATTTTTTTAAATTAGTATTTACTTTGGACGATAACTATAATTATGAAAGTTGGAATTTAATAACTGTTTTCTAATTTATTATCTCTATTTCCACGTATACCATTATAATTCAGACTGGTATAGTGACAAAATATGTATGGCCAGTAAGATTTTAAGAGCAGTATATTTACACACTGCATAATTTGTGATATAGATTATAGCTATCCAAATAAAGATAATAATAAGCATGATTTAGAAAGCGAAAAATTTATACATTCATACGATTGTAATGTATACACTAGAAAGTATCGTGAGCAAATCATTATCTGCAACACAAATAAGAAATTTGTTTGCAATAACGACATAAACATATAAAATGAGATAAGGTGTTAACATATTGAATTGCAATTATATATATATATATATATATATATATATATATATATATATATATATACTGGCCCCGGTTGCTGAGTTTTAACGTATTATATGATCCCAAGAACAACATGTTTTCTGAAACTAATTTGTGATGTTATAAAAAACTTCATTAAAGTGCATAAAAATTTATCAAGACAAAACATAAAAAAACAAGACAAGAAGTGAGCGTAGAGTTTCGTACCTGTGGTCTCACCTGCGTCAATGCCTCCATTCGTTGTTTTAACTGCTCTTCCATTTCTGGCAATTTCGAATATTGTGCTAATTTTTGCTCTGCTAATTCTAATTTTTCTTGAATAGCGGAAATCTTTTCTTCTTGTAACTGCAAAATTTTCATTAATGTATAACACTATGTACTTAAAAGAGAATAGATAAACTAGATATACCTTAAGTTGAGCTTCTTTGTGCTGTAACTCCTGTTCTAATTTTTCATTTAAATCATGAAGTGAGGTGGATTCTCTTTGAGCATTCAAATACCGTTTTTCTAATGTTGCAATTCGTTCTTCTTGGTCCTCTTTCTGTGCTACATTTTCTTGTAAATCCCTTTGAAGTTTGGAATTTGACTCTTGTGCCTTAAGAAGTTCTTTTTGTGCTTTTGCTAAATTTTCTTCTAATTCGCCTACTCTATTGGTCATTTCCGCTACCCTTCTTTGCCAGGTACTGATTTCTCCAGTCTGTTTTTAAAGTTTAATTAATTAGTTTATTTTCTCTATTTAATGGAAATAGACAATTAAATAATTAAAAATGTCTTACTTGTTGTTCTAACGCAGTTTGCAGATCTACGATCCGTGCCGCTGAATCAGCTTCCATTTCCATGCCTCCATTGGTAAGTCGCTGCTTCGTTGTTGCCTATACCATCACATAAACATGCGTACATCACAACAACAATTCAGTTACATGCAATATAAAAAGCCAGCTTAAAATTCATATACTTTAAAATTCATATACTATATTTATAAGAAACTAATCAACTGATGTGGCAGAAGTAGATACAGTAAGTACAAGATCTATGATTAATTTCGTTAGTAACTATTACCAGTAAAAATATAGGTAACAAAATTATCAAATTTAATTAATTATAAAGTTTGCTAAAATGTCTTATGCATAAACTAATATTTAAATAGTACTTGTAGGTTCAAACATTTACTTATCTCTCTTTTGCACCAATGTAGTAGTATTTCCTAAATAATAGTCAGTGCTATGTGATTTGTTGGAACTGGTGAGTTTCGGTAAATATGGCATAACCTATATTCAATATTTAAAAATTGAATCGCAGCATTTATGATATAGAGTACCTAATAACAACTTTTCGACTTTTTTAATCAAAAACTGTGTGTGTGTTTGTGTCCTCTATATTTAATAAACGTTTAGTCTAATTGTTGTCCAAAACATATTATGTGAAATTCAGTGCAATTCATCAATGCATAAACTAAATTAAAGCTTTTAAATAAACAAAGTGCACATTTATTATTATAAAATTAGCACTACAATATTATCTGAATATTACCAATTTTAATCATTTATGGCTTCATAACTTATTTAATGGTTATTAAGCACATACTAAATAAAACAACTATGAAATTACACATTTTACAACATTGGTGCATGCTTCGCCCAGATCAGAACAAACAAAATAGTGTTAAACTAAATATTATTTATATTTAAAAAAGCAAATATTTGAGTTAAAAATTTGTATAAAAAAGTAGCACAGAGACAAGTCAATATTCAATTCATTTGGCTAACATAAAAAATTGCATCGTTAAGATTAAAAATCATTCGTAACAATAATTACCTTATTTGAATTTGTAACTTGGTCCCCATGTTCAACTTGGCCATTTTCTTTGGGTTTATCTTCTATTGCAGGTACATTAGAGGGCGGTCCCCCCAGTTTATATTGTTGTAACTAAACAATTAAGTAAAAAAACAATTCAAACTGCAAACTTTACAATGTAAACTTACTTCTTCTTTGGTTGATGCTAATTCCTCTTCTAACACAGAATTTCTTTCTAACGCTACTCTCAGTCTCTCTCTTACCTACATCAATTATATGTTTATTGAATGTGTGAGATTATTTATTAAAGTTACTCTAATAGATAATCAGGAGTACTATTAGTTACAAATATTTGTTTTTAAAAATGTAAATTAAAAATTATTGTTTATTCATACCTTTTCATCTAATGCTTTATGATGTTCAAACAGACTTTTCAACGCTTTTAAAACTTCTACCTCGCTAGATACACCTGATTGAGCAGCAGCTTGTCGTTTAACTACAGTCATTCTTAATGATCGTTCATGCCTTGATACCAAACATTCTAAATGTTCTAGCAGTAACTGAAAATAAAAATGGGATTAATAAATCTACTCAAACTAAATAAAGTACACAAAAATATTTTAAATATTTTGAAAATTCATGCTATATTAGAAAAATAAAATGTACTTAATTCTTTTGTGTGAGAATAATAAGGGCTTGTAGAGATTAAGAAAGAGTACACTGTGTGTTGTAGTAAGAAAATTTTTAAAAAGCAAAGTTTTAAATTAATCACTTGTTATCGTGCTTCTATTGAATACCTAACTTTTTAGTTAGTTAAGCTATTATATCAGAACAATAACGCAGTACACAGCTGAGTTTGATACAGCTACTACAAAATGTATTCATTATAGATGGAAATATGTTTAAAAAGCCAGCTAATTATATTTTAAATGTGACAATATTTTTATAGATACTAGATTAGTAAAACACATTTGAATATAATTCAAATTTAATGTCATTAACTTTATTTTCTTCAGATAATCCTTAAAGCAGTACATAAGAGTCTGAGTAGGCACTCAATGAAATTTTATTATATTGAGCAATTTCAATTTTGTTTAAATTACCTTGTGATGTACCACAACTGTTCGATATTTTTATAGTAGAAATAAGGTGAGCTTGAAAGATTGGTTTTTATAAAATAATTAACAGGGTTGTTGATTTTTAGAATTAGAATTTATGTTTGGATTATAAAATAGAATGGACAGGTAATTTTACATAATTAGTAACTGTATTTTCATTCAGAAAATGTTTATAATGTTATTATTTAAATGAATAGGTAATAAGATTATTATTAATTGATATGAAGACAAAACGTTCTTTCATAAATTGAACTAAATAAGAATTGTATTTAAGTATGAATTGTCTTACAATACCATGGTAAGAGTGATTATTTCACCTAATATAAATACATATCAATGACTATTTCACGCACTTGTCAAATGAACCAATCAGGAGCTCTAGCCAAGTTCGGATTATCGATAACACCAAACTTGACTCTTTACTCCGATTGGACTGTAAAGTTCGGTGTTTTCAGATTTGTGTATGTGACAGTTAAACGTCAAATATAAATAAACACGCTGTGAACACATTAAAAAATGAGCAGATTTGGGTTAAATTCCATCGAATTAATGTGAGAAATAATAGTAAACAAGATATAACAACTATTGCAAGTACAAGCAGGTGTTCAAATAATCAAGCTCAAATCATTGTATATAATAACTGTACCATTTATAATTATAATTAAGTAATATTTAAGTACCTTATGTTATTGGTTTAATTAAATATGTATTACATTCGATGTCAATGTTTCCTGTTTATTAAATTTTATTAATTTCTTTTTTGATAATTCCCTCTAATTCTGCCGAATTCAGATTGTTTAGTGCGTTAACTGTGGTGGGATCTCCTTGCTATCCGCGGCTCCTGCCGTTGTCGTTACCACACATACCTAACCCGCCTTAGGGTGCATTTCTATGTTAGGTATTTTGGAAAGTCAAGGTGGCAGCGGGTTAGCTCAGCCTACAACTGCGACAGAGACCTTTGGGGAGTGATCTTTAAGCGCGGTCAGGAGGTGTTTGACATTTTTGGGTAAACATACAAAGGTCGGACGTGAAGACTGGTGCACTAAGATAAGTATTGAGTATCGATATTTAAAATTTTTTTCTGCTAACTCTACCAACTTCTACAGCGCTTCACGCTTAAACATGACAACCGCACTTTAGTGACCTGCTCATTGCTGTAAGACTTTTAATACATTTACCTGACCCATTTTTCTTGCTTTTTCAGATGGGAACCAATCATCGATTAACCTAAATTAGAACACCACACAGTCAAGGCCAACAACAAACACTACCTGCAGACCAAATACCGCAATACAGTAAATTCAACATGACCAGACATGGCATTTCGGCAACACCACACAAAAAACCAGATCACACAGCAGTGAAGAGGATTGGAACATCCTGAGCACTGCCCTTTACAATGGTATTATACTTATTTTACATTATATATATATATATATATATATATATATATATATATATATATATATATATACATTAAAAAAAGTTTAGGGTATACTTTGAATGGGTTGATTACGAGACACTAGAGCCAATTTGATTTGCTTAATAGTGCAGTTAAAAATATCCAAATTACCTTCAATTGAAGAGTAAGTAAAGATCATCCTGTACAAGGGGGCATGAAAAAGCACATTAGTGTGGCAGGTGGGTACAACACATTACTTGAACGAGAATTAATTCTTGGAACTCTAAATTGTATTATGTTGAGAATCTCTGTGAAGTCGATTAAAGGCGACTGACTTGGTATAGAAATATTACAAAATGTATCTTTCTTCTAGCCTCTAAAAATACAAACCTATATTCGTTTAATAAACATTCATAAGAAAAGTTTCGAGATGTATAGTGATTATATCTTCAGAAAAACAAATACTTAAATAAACGTCTTTGCACTTTCTCAAGGGCACTAATGTACACAGCGTGCCATTGCTCTACATTCCAATTTCGCACGAATATTAGAATTGTATAAAGTAATAATAGATTGTACAGAAAAATTCTTAATATTTCTAATGATGTAGCGAAGGCTTTTGTATGCCAAGTTTATAACTTTATATGAGTGAAAAATGACAATATCTTATCGACAGTTACACCAAGAACACATATAGTGTCGGGTCTACCCAAGACGAACCCATCTACATTACAGTGAAATATAATATCGTTAAGTTTTAAGTGAGAACGAAACTACCGAGCATTTAGATTCATTGACTGTCATATTATGCGAACTACATCAGGTGACAATGCTTTCCAAAGCGCCTTGCAGAAATAAAGCATCATGATAATTATCCATTACTTTAAATAACTTAATATTATCGGCATACGTTAAACAACTTACTTTAATGTTGTCAATCAAGTTATTAATATACATTAAAAAACAATGGATCCAATATAGAAAGCTGTGGCACACCTGAGGGTTATATATAAGGAGCTGAGTTATAACTATTGTAGTAAACCGTTAAACTTCGATTATTGAAATATGAATTAAAGTCGGGTTAAACTGTCAGAAAAACCACAATTTTCGAGTTTATTCAAAAGCAAATTACGACTAATAGTATCAATCAAATGCCTTACGTAGGTCTAATATATATATATATATATATATATATATATATATATATATATATATATATATATATATATATAAAAGTTCGTAAAAACATCTATCAATTACTTCTCTTGTATTTTAACTTTATTTGCAACGGTTTCAAAGATATTTGAGTTTGAAGATTCGGCTCACTTTTAGTTTTTTCTAAATAACCACGAAAGTTGGTCAAAACTCACAACGTCATTTGATTGGTCTTGAAATTCTGCTCAATATTGCTAATTTAACTGACTCTGTAGCTGTTATAATAACAAAGCTACCCATAGAAGCTTAGTTAAAAATTGTCACCCTGTATATATATATATATATATATACGGGGCGTAAATCAAATAGGGGCCACTCCTGAAACTTTTGAACGGGTCGTTAGATTTTGTTCAAATTTTGGTGGGTTTATATAGTGCCAGTTTGGGATGTTTTACATAAAAAAACAATATAACCGACTTCTGGTTTCACCGGAAATGACGCAAAAGCTGAAAATTAAAATGGAACACCCTATATATTTTTACATATTTGGATTTTAGGGCTTCAAATACATACATTTCATCTGTCAAATGTCAACCAGGCGCCATTTTAATTTTATCTTTTTAAATATTTTGTTAAATTTAGATCATTAAAATGTCATCTAAATTATAGATAATTGACGTACAATTACCCCCATAATATTATTTTTCCTAATAATTAATTTTTGTGAAGTTTGTTAACGACCAAATTTAAAAATTACCCTTTTTTAACTAAAACTCACTGTTCCCGATAGAAACATACATGGCCCTCCCTGTATATTAAATAGCTCTTTCAAGTATTAGTAAAACGATGGATAGTCATTTCCTTAGTTCCTAAATAAAGCAGTAATTTTTAATTTTCTATTTTTATTAACACAACATGCTCCTGACGCCGACTCTGTCAAAGTAAAATGGCGTTTGAGGTGACATTTGGCAGATGAACTGTATGTATTTGAAACCGTAGAATCCATACACGTAAACATATACAGGTTGTTCCATTTAAATTTTCAGCTTTTGTGTCATTTTCGGTGAAACCGGAAGTCGGTCATATTGTTTTTTTATGTAAAAAAAATCCCAAACTGGCTTTAATATAACCCATCAAAACTTGAACAAAATCTAACGACCCGTTCAAAAGTTACAGGGGTGGCCCCTATTTGATTGACACCAGGTATATACACACATGCTTGGGTATTAATATGTTCTCTGAAGAGAAATACCATTTTTAAAACTTAAATTACAATGTAAATAACTGTCTGAACATTATTTTAGTTATTATTATTTCATACCAATACGTTCTAAGCAAATAAACCCTTAGTTACCGTAACCATAAACATGTTCAAAACTCCCTTGGGAAGTTATGAACTGGCATCTAGGCAGTTATAGATCTATAACTGCCCTCTAATCATTCTAATGTATTTTGACAGATATTTGCAAACTTGTCAGTTTTTATATCCATAGTAACCATGCCTACTTAATTTTGAAAAACAACGTTCATTTAATTTTAATAACCAAAAAATTTACATTTGCATATTTCATTTTTAACGTATTAGTATGAAATAAAATTATTTATCTATCAGGGGAGTTATGTATGTTAATAACCTCGGGCAACTTAACAATCCGTTGCCCTCGGTGGTTAACCTAGCCGTAACTCCCTTGATATATAAATAACTATAAAACGATTTTTTTTTAAACTGTAACAAATGTCTAGTAAAATTATACCCATTTGTAGTTACGTCATCTAGGTGAAAAAAAAACGTATGCGTAGATATTGTTGCCAATCAATATTAGGTTTAAAACTTACTATCGCGTTCAGAAATTAATAATAGTCAGTTATGTATTTTTATACGTTCAGAAATTAACAAATGATAATTTAGGAGTAAATTATTTTTTTTACATTCGTCCATACACTTTCGATCTCAAAAAAAAATCTTGTAGTATTTATTAGGTATTTATTAACAAACTTATAGAAACTTAAAAAAAACACACCGTATTGCATTGCCAAGGTAATGTAATTGTAACGATATGATTGAATAAGTTGACAAACTAATGTTTTTGATTGACAGTGATGAATACTTCACATATATAAAGGTATATAAAAAATGAATAATCATCGACACCAATTTTTTCTAAAAATTTTTTTCACCGCTGTTTGGAATATGCTAAACAAAGATAAACAAAAATGACGTCATTACAAATGAGTAGAATTCCGAGTATATCATGGAAAGTGACTCTGATAGTGGTAATGAACCACTTTCAAACCTAAGAAAGAGACTACGCAATAATAAACCAACTCCAATTGATTTTTCCCAAATTCGTTGGTCTAAATACAATCAGCATCAAGTACCACGTGCTTTCGATGCACCTAGTGGTGCAAATATTGATGACGATGATAGTATTGAGCGTCCTGTCGACATATTTTTGTGTTTATTCCCAAATGAATTGTGTGAAACAATAGCGTTTCAAACAAATTTATATGCGACTCAAAAAGATCCCAATAAAAATGTTCAAGCTACAATATTGGATGAAATAAAACTTTTCCCGGGGATCACTTTATTAATGGGTATAAAGAAATTACCTAGTTTGAAGGATTTATTGGTCATCTCAGGATATTATAAGAGATGCTTACATCCCGAACGTTATTTCACGTGACAGATTTTTTTGGTTATTATCTAATCTACATTTTGCTGACAATACTCTTCAACCCAAAAAGGGAGAACCAAATTTCAATAAACTTTATAAAGTAGGCCCATTGTTAGAAACGCTCTCAACAACATATATGTTGTATTATAATCCTGGAGAATGTCAAGGTATAGATGAGATGACAGCGGATACGTCTGCCAATTTCAAGTCTACCCTGGATAAGTGGGAGATCTAACAGAAAAGGATTTAGAAGGACGAGTAGTACGGGATCTTACAAATGATTTGAAACAAAAAAATTGCAAAATATTTTTTGACAATTACTTTTCTAATGTCCCTCTGCTATTTGACCTAAAGCAAAACAACATATTTGGTTGTGATACGCTAAGGAAAGGAAATAAATTTTTGCCGAATGATTTCATTGATGACAAACAGCTGTCAATATGATTGGAGGATGGCTGAAGATGCGTTAGTCTGTGTAAAGTGGATCGACAAAAAAGCGGTATACTTTTTATCCAATTATCATGACCCAGAAGACCTTGTCAGTGTCAAACGTCGGAACAAAGATGGAACGTGTGTGGATATAAATTGTCCGAAGTTGGTTGCAGATTACAATCAACATATGGGGTCAGTTGATAAGGCCGATATGTTGAAAACATGCTACGCTATAGACCGAAAGAGTAAGAAGTGACATCATCGCATAGTTTGTTTGGCATTTCTTCGACACAATAGTAGTGAACGCATACATTTTGTTTCAAAAATATTTGATGGCTCTAACATGGATTTAAAACAATTTAGATTAAAAGCTGCGTCAGGGTTAATTGGCACTGGGATTCAAACGAAGAAGCAAGGCCGAAAATCTACTAAAGTTATAAATCCATATAAAAATTTGTTCCATTGGAAGTAAGCACCGACAAAGCTGCCCATATGGCAGACGTTGCGCAATTTTGTAGCACAAAACAAGAAGCTCACAGACGTTGCACTATGTCTCAACGATAAACGGAATTGCTTCAAGTATTACCATAGTGCGGAATAGGCCTACTGGTCATGCGGACTAACCACCATTTTTTTAAAAATCTATTTTTTTGTATTCGTTTATAATACCTTTTTATGTTATCTAATGTTCTTTTAATTTAAATAAAATAGTAATGGAAATGAAAACAAACATTTTTAATATTGTCGGACTGAAAGGGTTAAGAAAGAAAGTTGACAACTATTTTGTATTTAATTAAGCAAAGATTTTGTACTGAATTAGCATAAATCTTTAGTATTCTTTTAGAGACCATGTAACTGAATTAAACTGTAATCTAAAACATATTTTCCACATTATCTTTATTTTGTAGCCATTCATGTTTGTAAGTAATGAATATACTTTAAGTTTCACACACCACGAGATGAGATATAGATAAAATGGATATAATATTGTGCTATTAATATTCTTTAGTACGTAACGTTAAGCAGAAGTTTTACGAGGGCAATGATTCATATACGTAATTACCAAAGCTGTAACAGCAACCCAATAAAACTGAAACACAAATTTTCCTTTAATCTGTTTCATTTGTAATTGATACTAAAACAGTACACTGTAAAGTAATACTACGCTAGTGTTACTGTGTAAGTGTTATTTATCGTTACATTACCACAACAATGCATAAATTCATAGCTGTATTCACTTTGTAAAATATGCAGTCTTACTGCTTTGTTCTTTTTCATATATTCTGGGCTTTAAATCTTTGGAGAATTGAATGTCGTAAAATTGGTTTATTTATGTAACTTTAACTTGTCCACAGTTTCTATTTAATAAAAGAATCGACGGTCGCTAGGAGGTTTTACAATCCGACGTAAAGTTTAACCGTTACTTATTGACATTTATGGGAGATATACTTTCTTTTGCAATGGGGATTGATGAATATTAGGTTGAATTTATTGGTTCCTTTTACCTGTCCAATTCTAAACTCACTACTCTTACGTATTTAGTAATAAATAGGTTTAGAAGACAAATGAATCATTATGCACCAAGTGTACACTACGAATAAAAAAAAATTGAAATACTAATGTTGATTTCAACTCGCCATACTGCATTAAAATTCATAAACTATAGTCTTTAAACCAATATCTGATTAATTCGAACAGAATTGAATCAGTAATGTGTTTAATATTTGTTGTTCAATTGAAGTGCGGTCTCTGTAAACAAAGATTTTAATTGGTTGATTTTAACATGTGGATACTTCAATTAGAAAATATTTAATAGTCAGAAAGTACTATCTTGGCCACCAAAGAATTGACCTACGTCATAAACAAGTAACGAATGGTTTAATATAAAAAATATGAGTCAACTTATATACATAATAATAAATGATTAAAAATCGAACTTAATAAATCTTCTCTTAGGTAGCGGTAATGTAATAATGTTTCCAACTCTCAATGTCAAAACAACACTTCGTAGAAAAACTTAAAAAATTAAATATTTTGAAATTATTGAATTGTAATTTTGTTAAAACCGATTAGAAAGGTTTATTGTAACGAAAAATTAAAGGCCATAGTAAGTGTTAGACGTTATTATACATACAAAGGTATTTATTTAATCTTGATTACAATTGCAGGTGATAATATGAAATATGGTTTCAAAAATACCACCTTGATGAGATTAATGTAAAATTCTGATTTTTACGAAGGTATATGTCAAACATTTACATGTGAGTAGTAATTATTATAACATTTGTAGGTTATGTAATTACGAGTTTCGAATGTGTAATATGTAATTGTAATAGCTAGCAATGCTGTGGCCTTCCAGATGATTAAATACATTTTAGTGCAATTAATCGGTATATATTTGTGAAACACATAATTATGTTGTAATAACGTATTGATTAGAGAAAAAATAATTTACGATTAATCTGTATCCGAACTATTACAGTCTCTTGTAACGTTAATAATCATTTTATCTACTGTAAAATCTAGCACTTCCTCACGTTTATACCACTGTTTTATAATCTGTTCTGTATGGCGTACAAAATTAGTGCAAATACGTTAATTACATTGTTGTAAAGCTTCGTTCCACATATTAATTACATTTTCGTCTTTGTAGCCATCTCTTCCTATGTGCTTGTCATAGTATCATGTAGCATGTGACCATATTAGTTCAATGTTGGTGGTAATCTTAATACGCGATGTCCGTAACTCCTTATTTTTTCATCTACCTCATATCGTTTTACTATTCGTTGTGATTTTATTAACGAATTGAGCTCGGTTTTGAAACAGGTGGGATCATAATTAATGTTATTTTTTAGTAACCATGAAATCATGTTACCTTTCGTCCAAGACGATATTGGTAGTTTTTCTACTAACATGGAATGGTAAGGCGCATTATCCATTATAATTAAGGTGCTTCTAAATTGTTTAGATTTTTAGTAAGCCATTTTTTAAACACATCCCCATTAATTTCACTATGGTAATCTTCTTTCAATGACTTCGACGCAAATAGCAAAGAAGCATTCTGTACAAATCCTGCGGCAGTTCCAGCATTAATAACTATAAATCTTTTACCATCATATCCTTCTTGCGCAGATGTATTGCGTTTAAGCTCTTCACGCATTATTGGAATCCATATTTTTACACTAGCTTGGCTTATTGGATTTTCTGCTAGTGCGATGAATGTGGCTTCTTTGAGTTTTCGACGAGTTGTGTTCTTCACGTTTTTGTGGTGATTGGAGTTGTAGTGTAGGTACCTCCCCGTGTGGGTAGGTTTCCTGTATACACTTGTCGTGAAAGTGTTGTGATTCCTGTGTACCAGTACATCCAGGAATGGCAGTTTTTGTTCCGACTCCAATTCCATTGTGAATTTAATGGAGTGTGCGCGGCTAGATGATCTAGGAATTCACCTAGCCTATGCTTGCCGTATTGCCAAACTATCTAAGCCACATCCTTGGTTTCTCTGTGAATTCGGATATCACTTGGTCTTCAAAGTCTTCCATATATATATATATATATATATATATATATATATATTGTTAGAAACCAGATGTTTTATTGACTTTACAGTAAATAAACAATAGAACAATTTTTACTAGGGCAAGCACTATTATTGTATTTTCGTTATTATGTAATTTCTGTTAGCTAGAATAATTAATTTTATGTGTCCAGGAAATCAGATGCTTTATTGCCTTCACACTTATTACTAGGACAAGCACTTTTATTGTATTTTCTTATTGAATACTAATTAATTCTAGGAAACGCTTAACTTTTGTTCGAATTAGATGTTTTGCTTATTTTACGATTTCTTTTAATGGGTCAATGGTACCCCATAAATATGTCAGAAATATTGTTATCAACTAGGAAATGTTTATTTTGTAGATGTATGCAACCTCATAAATATGTCAGAAATGTTATTAATTAGGAAATGCTGACTTTGTAGAAGTAGGTCATTCCATAAATATGTCAGAATATTGTAACTAGGAAATGCTGACTTTGTAAATTTATGAGGGCCGCTACCGGTCAAGGAAAACGTTGCGGTTGACTACGCCTAATTTTGGCATATATTTAGAAATAAAAGAGGATGATGGGCAGTCAATCGAAAGATTTTCCGGTGCTCGGATATATTGCCGCTCTCTCATTTGATTCGTACTGAAATAAATCGCACGTGTAGTATTTGAATTTTATGTTTTGTTTTTTTTTGTGTTACCTTTAATTGTAAAATTTCTAACATCAGAAGTGGGATAAATCCACGGTCTGTTGGTGAATTGTGATAGTGTGCGTGAGTGAATAGAAATAATAATTTTTAACATGGAAGGAAAGTCGGATCGTGAGGATACTACTCAAACGTTGCTGGTGGAGTTGGTGAAAACTCTGCAGTCGCAAAAATCTGCAACACATGTTGAAGTACCATATTTTCGACCAGAGGTAAACGAATCCAGCAAATGGGTGAGTCACGTTGAAGAAATAAAGCATGAATTAGCATGGTCTGATGTGGAAACGTTAGCTAGACTGGGTCGATTTCTTTTGAACGGTGCCAAAAGATGGTATGAATGTTGGAATCCCGACCGAAGGGATTGGGTTACCTTTCGAAAAGATTTTATTGAGGCTTTTCCTCCAAAAGGAACTTGGGTCGCTTATTATCGGAAGCGGCAGCTTTTAACAGTTCCCTCGTTAACACTTACGAAACGTATGTTCATGAGAAATCAGCCTTGTTAAGAAATCTTAGAGCGAATTGGTCTGAAAGTGATCTAACGGAACTTGTTGTCCATGGAATAAGTGAACCCGATGTACGAAATGCAGCAGTGAATGCTAACTGTCCTACTATATCCGCACTCTTAGTTTTCCTTTCAAGTTTTCTAAAAACGCCGCGAAAGGATCTAGAGGTCCGTAAGTTTGGAACCAACGCTCCCTTTACTAAAAGAAAATATCCCTTCGGCGATGGTGGAAATTTAAGCGGTTCGGTAGTCTCGCGAAAGAAATGTTTTCAGTGCGGTAAGACTGGGCATATTCAGGCAAGCTGTCGTTCGAGAGTGACTGGTTCGAGTAAACAATCTGATTTATCGAGTTCTCACAATGACTCTTGCGCCTTCTGTGCTAAGCGCGGTCATAACGTGTCAAATTGCTTCACAAAGGCAGCTATTGAAAGTCGTAGACATGTCAATATCTGCCTGACGGGAACGTCTACCGACACCACGGAAATTTTTATTGAAGGACATCGATTTTCGGCTTTAATGGATACAGGCGCAGATCTTTCTCTAATATCAGAGAAATTTTTGTGGCTATTTGAAAGCAAGGTGACAACTTGTCATATTACGCTGAAAGGGCTCTCTAATGCAACGATTAGCGCAACTAGGAAATTCCATGCGTGCACAACAATTTCAAACGTTGACGTTAACGTAACCTATTTTTTCGTCCCGGATGAGTGTATTGACTATGACGTTATTATTGGGCGGGATATTTTTACGGACCCAACATTGTTTGTAATTACTAATCACCAAGGCTCGTACGTAATTCGGCGCAGAGAGTTGCCCGGAATAAACAGAATTTCAGACAGTGTTCCTTCAACCCATATGACATCGATGTACCCTTCGAACATCACGATGCGCTCCAAAGGGTACTTCGTGAATTCACAGGGATGATAACCAGCGGAAATAAAGTGCGAACAGTGAGAAATGCCAGTTTAAAAATTAGATTAGAAAAAGACGTTATTGTTAACCGTCCTCCATACCGTTTGTCTGCCAGCGAAAGAGATGCCATGCGTGAGATTACTGAAGATTTGCTTGCAAATAAAATTATTCGGCCCAGCGAATCTCCTTTTGCGAGCCCGGCCCTTCTCGTAAAAAAGAAATCTGGTGCATATCGCATGTGTGTGGACTTTCGAGAACTTAATCGTGTTACTATTAAAGACCGATTCCCTCTCCCCTTGATTGAAGATCAATTAGATCGACTAGGGAAGGCAAGGTTTTTCACATCCTTGGATATGGCGTCAGGATTTCATCAGATACCCATCCACGAGGATTCCATATGCAAAACTGCTTTCGTGACTCCCGACGGACATTTTGAGTACCTGAGGATGCCTTTTGGCCTAGCCAATGCACCCGCTATATTCCAAAGAGCCATCAATCTTGCACTGGGTCAGTTGAAGGATACCGTGGCATTAGTGTATTTGGACGATGTCTTGATCCCTAGTTTGACGCCCGAAGAGGGCTTAGCATACACTAGACAAGTGTTAGAAGCGTTAGATTTGAATGGATTTTCGCTTAACATTCAAAAGTGCCGTTTTCTGCAACCTTCTGTGGAGTATTTAGGAAGAGAAATATCCAGTGACGGTATAAGGCCTGGTAAAGCTAAAGTTGAAGCCTTGATCAACTCGCCTATACCCACATCCGTTAAACAAGTTAGGCAATTCATGGGACTAGCGGGATACTTCCGAAAGTTTGTACCCGAGTTTGCCAGTAGAACCGCATGTATAACGAGATTAACAAAGCAGGATATCTCGTTTGAATGGGGCGTGGAGCAAGAAAAGGCAAGACAGTACGTAATAGGTCATTTGACATCCAGACCCTTACTTACGGTATACAACCCAGAACTGCCGACCGAATTACATACCGACGCAAGTAGCATTGGGTATGGAGCTATTTTGATCCAATTACATGGAACGCAACCGAAGGTAGTAGCGTATTTTAGTAAAAGAACAACCGGCATTGAAAGTAAGTATCACTCATATGAGCTTGAAACGCTGGCAATTATACAGGCATTAAAACACTTTCGTACTTATTTATTGGGTCTTAAGTTCAAATTAGTTACGTATTGCAACGCCATTAAGGCTACAGCTAACAAGAAGGATCTGATACCTCGTGTAGCCCGATGGTGGATGTACATGCAGGATTTTGATTTTGAAACATCGTATAGAAAAGGAAGTAACCTACCCCATGTAGATTACTTAAGTAGGAACCCTGTTGGAATAGTTCGGAGAGTAGCACACCGTGACTGGGCATATATAGAACAAAAAGGGAACGAAGAAGTCCAAGACCTACTCAGACGGCTTAGCGATTCTAATCAATATACTGAAAGAGACGGAATGTTGTATCACAAGCGTTCTAAGGAAGACGGTACTGTGAAGCTGCAGTGGTATGTCCCAAGACAAAGTCGGTTAGGATTGCTTCGCATATTTCATGACGAGCAATGTCATATTGGCGCTGAAAAGACATACGCATCTATTTCTGAGCACTTTTGGTTTCCACGTATGAGAAACTTCATCAAATGTTATATCAAACATTGTGTAATATGTGCGATCAAGAAAACAAGAACAGGGCCACTGCAAGGCACCATAAAATCTGTGGAAAAGCCAAAAGAACCCTTCCACACCTTGCATATGGACTGTTTGGGCCCTCTTCCCATGGCTAACGAGAATTACAAACACATTCTTGTTATCATCGACGCATTCACGAAGTATTGCATTCTAACCCCCATGAAGTCAGTTACTACTGTTGAAGCTCGTGAGAAACTACAAAATGTGCTGGCCCTCTTCGGAACTCTCAAAAAACTTATTATGGATTCTGCGACATCCTTTAAAAATACAACGTTTCCCAAATATCTAGACGCCTGGAAAATAGAATACCATTACGTTACACCAGATATCCATAGGGGAAATGGACAAGTGGAAAGATACATGCGAACAATTCGTAACCTACTTAGGATCGAAACTATCACCAAATCAGAATGGCCGAGTGGCTTATGGAAGATACAGCTGGTATTAAATAGTACTGTCCAAAAGTCTACGGGTATGACCCTCTTCAACTTTTGTTAGGGTTAATGGCTCCACCCTCTGATACAAGCTCTATTACAAAATATTTCGGAAGATTTAACGCCTGTTCGTAATCGGGAGATAGACAGACAGCGAGTTTCGCAAAAGTTATCCCAAACAAATGTAGAAGAGAGTAATCGTAAAAGGAAAAATTTCACACATTTTACTCCAGGCAATTTTGTTTTAATGCACCGTGATTCACAGATGCATATTAGTAAAAGCGATTATGAGTTTTTAGGTCCATATGAGGTGGTGAAATGTCTTGAAAATGGTCGGTATGAACTTAAGAAAGTTGGTACCAGTATAATTACGAAAGCAGCCAAGGAACAGCTAAGATCATGGCCCTCACAGTGGTCCCTGACGTGCAACATGAAAGAGATCCTAGAGTTTCTGGAGGAGAACGATGATGTTAAGTAGGTAAGGTGCTTTTTGATGCTTGATGGTCTCTGTCCCGGTAGTGGTAGAGCCAAGTGGTCGCTGCGGTGCCCACTATGCACGATATGCTTGATGGTCTCTGTCCCGGTAGTGGTAGAGCCAAGTGGTGGCTGCGGTCCCCACTATGCATGATATGTTTGATGGTCTCTGTCCCGGTAGTGGTAGAGCCAAGTGGTGGCTGCGGTCCCCACTATGCATGATATGTTTGATGGTCTCTGTCCCGGTAGTGGTAGAGCCAAGTGGTGGCTGCGGTCCCCATTATGCATGCTATGTTTGATGGTCTCTGTCCCGGTAGTGGTAGAGCCAAGTGGTCGCTGCGGTGCCCACTATGCACGATATGCTTGATGGTCTGTGTCCCGGCAGTGTTGCCAAGTGTTGGCTGAGGTCTCCACTATGCACAATATGACTGACGGTCTCTCTGTTTAGGTACGTGAATGAGAAGCTCCGAGAACGTCGCCAGAGTCAGGTTGGCCGTGTTAGAAACCAGATGTTTTATTGACTTTACAGTAAATAAACAATATAACAATTTTTACTAGGGCAAGCACTATTATTGTATTTTCGTTATTATGTAATTTCTGTTAGCTAGAATAATTAATTTTATGTGTCCAGGAAATCAGATGCTTTATTGCCTTCACACTTATTACTAGGACAAGCACTTTTATTGTATTTTTATTGAATACTAATTAATTCTAGGAAACGCTTAACTTTTGTTCGAATTAGATGTTTTGCTTATTTTACGATTTCTTTTAATGGGTCAATGGTACCCCATAAATATGTCAGAAATATTGTTATCAACTAGGAAATGTTTATTTTGTAGATGTATGCAACCTCATAAATATGTCAGAAATATTGTTATTAATTAGGAAATGCTGACTTTGTAGAAGTATGTCATTCCATAAATATGTCAGAATATTGTAACTAGGAAATGCTGACTTTGTAAATTTATGAGGGCCGCTACCGGTCAAGGAAAACGTTGCGGTTGACTACGCCTAATTTTGGCATATATTTAGAAATAAAAGAGGATGATGGGCAGTCAATCGAAAGATTTTCCGGTGCTCGGATATATTGCCGCTCTCTCATTTGATTCGTACTGAAATAAATCGCACGTGTAGTATTTGAATTTTATGTTTTGTTTTTTTTTGTGTTACCTTTAATTGTAAAATTTCTAACTATATATATATATATATATATATATATATATATATATATATATAGCTCACTATGGGTGATAGTGGGGAACCCATCGCCATCCCAAACTCTTGTTGGTAGAATTAGTCTTCTACCTGGAAATATGTAGTTATAATGCATATTGTAAGAAGTTCCATTATTGTGTTTACCGAGAGTTGCGTGCGTTCATCTAACGTGTCATCCATTTCCAGCTTGTCCCTTATGATAGTTAGTGCCTTATCGATAGGCACATTTGTGAATAGACTCACAATGTCGAAGCTTACCAGTATTTCTTCGTGGTTTGGTTGGAAGTTTCTGATGGTTTCCACGAAGTGCTGGGTATTCTTGACCATAGACTCGGTTTTTCCCGATAAGGGTGTGATGATACCTAGCAGATAGTGTGCTAATGGGTGACAAGGTAAATTTCTCCAACTCACAATTGGTCTCACAGGAATTCCTTGCTTATGAATCTTTGGTAGGCCGTACAGATACGAAGGTTTGCTGTAGTGTGGGGTAAGTCTAGTTCTCTGGTAATCGGAGCACTCCCCCTTATGTTTAGGTTTAGTTCGCCTAGATGAATCTAGGACTGATCTAACCTTACGTCTGTATTCTTTGGCTTCTTCAGGATCTAATTTCATTGCTGTTTCTTCAACTGCGGTTGTTAAATCTACTTTCGGAATATACTTCGGTGTTATCACATAGTTGAAGCCTTTGTCCAGAACCTGCATTTCGTTTCCGTTCAACTGTCGTTTAGAGATGTTTATGACAGTGTTTTTTCGATTGATGTTGGTTGGTTCTTCCTTCTCCTTTATTAGCTTTTCGAGTTTCTTTTGCTAAATTTCCTTGTGCATTGCCTTGGTCTCCGAATATTTACTTCTGGTAGCCGTATTTATCCTATCAAAGTCTTGTTCGTTCACTCGCTTACTCTAATCTCGTTGGATTGGTGTTCGAGCTGGTACTTTCTGAAACGGTGATGTCTGATTCGTTCTTTGACTAACGCTTCACTAGCTCTCTTTGCGATTAGTGATATTTTCCGGCTGTGTATCGGAGTTTTGATGTTGAGCCCGGTGGGTATTACGTTGTTATCACGGGCTTTGCAGAGGAAGGTTAGGTGGTTCTACTCTAGTGCTGGCTTGTTCATTGATGTTTCAAGCTTTCTGAAAAGTTGTTTGACTTCGGGGCCGTACCGAGTTACTAATTCTGTATTATAAGTGTTTTGTAAATGTGGTTTCCTATTAGTGGAGTTGATCGGCCTATTTCCACAGTTTATGCTTTTTGAGCGCGACGTTTCGGAAGCGGACTCTGCTTCCGTCATCAGGCTTAGTCCTGAGAAGGACTGTTTTCGCAGTTGAGTCGAATTAATATGTTATATATAATTTTTTCCCAAGCACTTGACTACTCTCAGATTCGAACTTGGCACCTTTCACTTACTAGTCTGACACCTTTACCATTGAGCCACTGAGTAATCCAATATATATTTTTAAAACACTATATATATATATATATATATATATATATATATATATATATATATATATATATATATACTGAACTTTTCGTGGTTGCGCAGAAGTTTATTGCGTATGTTGCGCCGTAACTTCTTGCGCAGGTGTATTGCGCTTAAGCTCTTTATATGGGTGTTACGAATTTTTGCACTTAAAGTTGCAACTGCAACATATTTTTCTGTTAATAATGCAATTTAGACTAATGTAGAAGCTATATATAATTATAATACACTCATTTTGTTCGTACATATTATATAAGGTATTCCTGATGTACACTTTCGAGGTATGTACAAGATCTCTGTATTTAACTTTCGTGGCCATTTTTTACCCGGACTAGATAGAATTGAATTGAATTTTGCCCAAGACTTGATATTTTTCACTGTTGTGGCCGATATCCCTAAGGCAATTCTAAATACACCTCCTCTTGGACACTAGAAGCGGTATTAAAGCGCCATTGTTCTCTTTCTCCTTTTCAAAATATTGTAATAAATTCAGCACAAACTGTTGTACTTGCGTATGCAAGGCAAGGGTTCTCAACGTTATGTAAAAGATTACCATTACTATCATTTTGGTTATTAGAGGAATCAAAAAGGATTTACTTAGTAAAGTACATTATTTTGCTAAAAATGTCATTAGGTCCATCAAATACACTAAAATTAACTAGATGCCAAAGACTTGTGAAAATGTAAACTTTCATTATTATTACACATATTAAAATACTTATCCTTTTTGGGTTCTTATATGGTGTATTTGTATATTTAAATTATTCAATATTAGTAGACTAGTTTTGTACTACTTGAAGGGGATTTTCGTGTAAACGGTGTCACTTGAAGGAAGATTCTTAACAATGATAACGCTTTGTGGGGTGTGGATTCTTGATTCTCCGGGTAAGTGGTTAAATCCAACATATTTTTAGGACAATGTTTTTAAATTAGCCAGAAAGTTAAATATGTAATAAGTTTTCACCGAGACCTTAACTCCTTAATTTGAAATGATGCTTCTGAAAATCTTTGGCAAAAAGGGGCACCCAAACATGCATTGATTGTGTAATGGTCCACACGTTGACATTTATCAAGGTTAAACATACCCCTAGTATTAATCTCGCATTTCACTTTCTCGCCATAGTGGACAATGCTACATGTTTTTATTAAAATGTTTTGACATGCGGAAATCAGACAGAAAATGAAATAAGAAATAAGAAACGACATTCGCCGAACCACTATTAAAATAACTGTTTCTAACTAACTTACTTATCTTCGCCAGTAGTAAGATTATCTTTTATCTTTCCCAAAATTGTTTCAACATCTTTAACAATTTTGAAAGATAATTTTACTGCTGACGAAGATAACTGTAAGTGTTATCGACACGTTTAGATTGTATAATAACTTAAGTATACAAATACACCGTATAAAAATCCCATAAAAGATAAGTATTTATACACACGCAGGCGGTCACATTATGCCTGGTGTTGCTACTTCTATAGTCTATTCATCTAGTTTTTTTTTTATAAATTGCAAAACTGATTTGAAAAATGCTTAATGTTTTGTTAACTAAAAAATTAAAACACATAAGTGTCACAGTGTCAGATCAAATAAAATTTGTTGCTTAGTGCCACGGTCCGTATACTACATGGTTGCCACAGTTCGAACGCTCAGCCGAATAGGAGTACAACTGTGAGGTAGTCTAATCTGTTAGATGTCCCGCCTTTCTGATAAATTCTTACGTAATTATGGATTTGTCATTGAATTGCGATCTTGTAAATCATATGTAATTTTTTTTTACAAAATTTACACTTTATCTGCATCTTTCATTTATTACATATTTTTCGCTTAGAGTTACTTGAAACACAAAACCTGCACTTTACACTTGTGGGTTCCTAGCCTTCTGATCACCAATAAAAAAATGGTAACGTATTAACAAAACATCTGGTGTGGTCACTATGCAACCTTCCTCACGAAGAGTAATATGTTTACAGTATTCATGTCAATGAAAAATTGTGATATTTTCACGTATTAGTTTTACAGAAAAAAGTATAACTTTATATTTTCTAGGTTATTAAAGCCTCTGTAACTTTTGCTTGAAACATTTTTGAAATAATTATTTTCAATCCCAATTTTCTTCATTTAAATCAAAATATTCTTTTTTTACAATTATGTCTGTTCGTGTACAACAATTTTATATAGTTTTTTTTTGTTCTATAAATTTTATTTAAAACATTCTCTCGAAAAATGTATATTAATGTACCTTTTATTGAAAAAACAATTTCTTCTTTTTCAAGTCGTACGAACCAATCCGATCCAAAATATAAAGTTTCACTGAAATCCATTCAATAGTACACCTGCAATTTTGCTCACACTTTCACGCACGCGTACACCCAGAGGAGAAACAATCAGGTTACCAAATGGTGGTGTTGCTAATAAACGCAAAGTACAGTACGTGAAACATATTAAATACGAAAATATATGAGAAGTAGACACATGTTAAAATACAAGAGTCCTGTCACATAATATTTACTGTAAACTAAATTTAGGCATTCGCTACCGGTTCTACGAAGCTCACATATTTCAATTTCGTTCTCCTACAAAACTCGTTAGGATATTTACAACATGTCTCTCGCTTTTTTAAGGTATTGTATGACTAAGTTCGATACTGCATTGTGCTTAATTATTCGCTATATGGGCGATTAGAAAATTCGCGAGTAATGGTGCTAGGCGATGTTTGTTTTTACACAAGCAGCAGAAAAATTTAGAAAACTCTCGACACAAAAAACCTTTAAAAATTAAAAAAACATCGCTACATCAACTAGAAAAGAGCTGATGATCTTTAGACGACTGAACAGATTTTCTTGAATAGCTAAGAACATTCTCGATCACCTTTAAAAAAAAAACTAAATCAAAATCGGTTCCTCTGATTGAGAGCTACGACCGACGCCACAAATAGATACACAGATATACACGTTAAACTTATAACATCCCTCTATTTGGGTCGGGGTAACATGGCATAAGAAGATTATGTTTGTTGTCAGCAGAACAGCCATACCCACAACTTTACCGCTTCAAGAGCATGATTGTATAATAGGCGCTTAGTTTAAAAATCAACGATATAGGAATATTATTTAGATTTTTTGAACTATACTTTTTTAACAGACCACATACGTCTCCATTTGAAATTAACTTTGTAATTAGTGGTGTGTACAAATATTATTTCTCAACTATTAATTAAACGTATTTCCTTAAAACTGTTTTTTTAATGTAGTGTTTTTTTTGAAATGATAAAAAAAGCAAGTTAAATGTTACTTTTAACTTTATAATGTAATGAGAAATTTTTAATTTTGCAAAATAATACGTTAATACTAAGTCATTGGTGGGTACTAAGTACTGCACAGATGACTGCCATTACATAATGCAACAATTTTCGTACATAATTTCACATTTGTTACAATTCTGAAATATGAAAATACGAATCATTTAGTTCTAATATAAAGAGGAATATATTAAACTTTTAAAGTAGAGCACAATTTTAATAAGATAAATTTATCAGGGTTTTTGTTAGTAGAATTGTTACAATCATATGCAGCACACATCGTTATTTAAAAAATGGCACAATCAGTAAAAAAAACACAACCGGAAATTAAGTACGCTGTTTTAAAGTTAAACACTAAATAAAAACTTAAGTCTCCATTGCCGACTTCACATGAGTACAACGAAAGTGTAAGTGAGGGCGTTGCTTATCTATATAATTCCTATATCATTGTTAAAAGTAAACCACTTTTAAACAACAGCCAGAAACAATCGAATTACTTTGAAGCAAAACTAATGCACACAATTGACCTATACCTGTTTTGTTACAGCGAAATTTGGCGTTTAAAAAAGCACTTTAAGCTTTAAATAATAATGAACTCAATGGCAGAACGCTAATTTGTTTCTTTCGAACAATTTTCCCCTTTTCAGTTCTATAAATAATCTACATCCATCCGTCAAATAACAAAAAAAAACTTGATCGTATTAAATTATCACAATGAAAATGTCAAAGGTATTTAATATAAGATGCAGGTAAATAGGAAGATTATCAAGTAAAAATATTTTAAGCTTAAACTGTGCGTCTACACAAATTAGGATTACAGTCCTTTAACTCTAATGATACCAAACTTTTAAGAAAGTTTTCACAGATGGGAAATGTCGTTAATACTTAACACAAAATGAATTTGGTGAAATAATGTAAACGTTATATAATTTACGATATAAATTTGAAACCTATAATACGTAGTTACCATTGTAGTTTAATACATGCAGTCGACAACATACTTTCTTTGAATCAATAATATTACTTAAGACTTTAATAAATTTTAATTTAATTTCTCTTTTGAACAACCCAGCAGCTATTTGTCAATTACATTCTTAGATGTTTATGTATACGAATCAGGTTTATTTATTAACTGGTCTATTAGTATCTCAGATTGAAACAAATAAAACGAAGGTATCTTTAAAAATAAAAACAGTGGAATCGAATTGACAAACCTAAATCGTGCTTATATTTTTTTGAAAATAGAAACCAAGAACAGTAATAATTAAAATAAATAAATAAGCGTAGCCACCGTTGTGATAGAAATCACTAACAATGAATTTTAAATAATTCTAATTTTTTGTTATAAACGAATAAGTTTGAACTTATTTGTTTATAATAAAAACTTATTTAACCAATTATTTAACATTTGTCAAGTTGCTTTTGTATGCGTGAATCCTTGCGATATATTGCAGGCTCACATTCCATTGTTATAAGTAATTTGACTGTAATCTCATTATATTTAGAATTAACATCAGTTCTACATATAAAAAGACAAAATTTACATCGATTGGGGCTTGTATCTCGATAGCTCAGTTGGTTAGAACGGTACTCTTGCAAAGTACATGTCGTACGTTCAAATTCTGCTCGAGGTAATTAAATAAAATTAATAATAATTGTTATTAACAAGGAATTTTACTAATATAGCGGAGTTAAGTCCCTTGGATAGTTTGCAAGGATAACTTCAGTAATAGTATTTGCAACGACACAAGAGAATTATATTTTGACAAATTTAGAATTCTTTAAGTTTGGGTTTAAAACAACTTATACCTAAAATTTAAGCTGCATACGAGAACGAACCAGTGTAAATGTGAGTTCAGTGGAAAGGTACAAGAAGGGCTTGTTTATTTCTGGTATTATTCTTGGCGTGGTATTCAGCACGGTAACGGAGTTTAGCCTTAAGATACTGTGGTACATTCTTAATTAACAATTTTAGTACAAAGCAACGTCAAACTGACGCCTTATTGACATTGTAAAAATTGGATTATTATTATAAAATGTATTGACGTGATGTTTCCAGCAAAACGTACACAAGAACTTTGTACCTTTTGAATGCGATAGCAGTTAGATCGTGTTATGCATGGCCTATACACAATATCATCATTATCAAAAATTGACAAAGTTAATGAATCAATGAGTTTATGTTTAACATTGCAAAGTAACACATTTTTAAATCAGTGAATAGACCTTAACTTTGCATAAGCTTTTAAAATAATACTACTAACATGAAGCTTAAAGTTAAGGTTATTATGAAGTATTAGTCATACGCTTTTTTAATTGAATCTAAGATCAAAAAAGATGTTTAACCTTGCATAGTTAAGTATTAGCGCCAATTAACATTATATTTGATTTAAATGGATTTAGTATTATGGTATTATTATTAGATTAACTCACTATGCTATCCAAATCGGAATTTATACAATTAACGGCATCCAGTGCAGAATCTTTATCGAATTTCAAGTAAAGTAGATTTTCGTCGGCAAAAGAATGGCAACTAAAACTTTCTAAAAACTCACACAAATCGGCCGTGTATAAATTAAATAGAATGGGACCTAATCTAGAGCTTTGAGGAACGCCTTGAGTTACCATCAAAGAATCTGAAAGATGGTCAATGCCCATATTGTTTAGTTTAACAGACTGATATCATCTGTTCGTTAAATAACTAATAAACCAATATACCACTGCATCACATATACTATAATATTAGAGCAAATATTTACGATAGGTTCGTCTTTTCTCTTTAATCCAGTTAACGATTTGCCATGGGAGTGGTTTTCGGGACACATCTATGGTATTCTCGAGATCTTGGATAGTTAGAAGATTAAATGTGGGAATGTTGTTGGACATCTATTCGAAGAACACAATCCAGGATGTATTAGCAAAATGTTTAATTAAGGTATGCATCCGAGGTGCTGGGGGAGCTGAAAATTATAATAGCCGGATTCCGTTGCCATTGCTTATGGAGTCACTAAATTGTGTGTGACCGGCATTAAGGTCACGTAGGATTACTGAATTCAGTAGGTTGTATACATAAATTAGAAGATCGTAGGAAAGGGTACTAGAGCCGGACGAGTTTTAATAGGAAAAGAAAACAACGGGAACAGGAAATTGCATCGTCACAGCAACACATTCAAGATTCTGTAGGTGCGGAGGTGATTGAACGCTGGTGGATGGGAAACAATTTCACAGATAGGTTGGTACCACGGTGTCCGTTTTGTGAGCTGTTTTGTAAGTAGGAATGGTAGTTGTTGAAGTTAACTGTCTCTGTGATTAAAATGATGTGTATTCTTGCAGTAAGTGTTTAAGTAAGGAACGTTTTCGACGAACGCTGCTGGTGTGAACTGTCCCTGCTGTAATATCCACAATGGTAGAATTTAAAGAGTGGGTTCTCGGAAAACGGCAATCTTCGCACGCGTGCCTATCACTCACGGGCGGAATGTAACGTCAAGTATACGATTGACCCTGGTACGTTGGTCTGGAAAGCAAATAGGATGTGTGCAAGACTTTGTACGAAATATTTGGTGGTGTGTGTTTCGGTGTCTGGAGGTATTTACGTATGTTTGGTGACTTCGGAATCGGATTCTTCGGAAAACAGTATGGAGTCTTGGATTGCCATTTTCGACGTGGAAGTTAGAGGTTCCCGCGGCTTCTGGCATTGGAAAGAGTAGGATTAGCAGGAGGTTGACCTGTGGCTTTCACCACAGTTCGGGAAAATGATAGTTTGGGTTGCACACTAGGCAGCTGTATGCCCGACCTGAGTGCAAAATGGTCCAGGGATTTGGGAAGGTTAACACGGGTATTATCTCCCCAACATTGAGACGCGCTGTGCGAGGAAATAAGAGTGGGAGAATGTGATAAGGCAGAAATTGGTACCCTTCGAGACGATTCGTATAACTGACCGAAAGCAAAGCAATCGAATCAAGGATCTAGTTGACGAGGATATCATGGCGAATCACGGAGCTAAAGGAGGCTGGTCTGAGCGTTGTGGTGTAAGCACGGGGACCGAATAAGTTGGAGGGTTACGGTATGGTAACCAAAATGATGCCGCAACTTAAGATGAACGTAACGTTTTTACACGAAAGGTTTGAGGATTTAAGGGATGTGTATAGAAATTTTTGAGAGGTAGAATTTCCGAATATTGTGGATGCCTTACCTCGACAAGGGAGATCGTGTGGGCATGGCTGAGATAGACGGTGTAGGTTGTGTTGATCTGTTACGTTTGTGTGCGTTTGTTAAGGGTGTGTGTACGTACAGATGTAACAGAGACTGTGAATGTGTTGTAGCTTGTTCGTGCACGTGTGGGTGTGTGTGGTGGTGATGCGGCGGGAACTGTGGGGTAGGAAAGTATTGTGGGTGTGGATGATCGGTCAGGTGGGCAACGGTTGGGGAAACAACTTTAACAAAAGCATGGAGGTGGTCTTGTATAACCATTTCGGTAGGCGATAGTTTTAGCGAGAGTTAGGGTACGCAGAAATTAATGTATCGGGAGACCGAATTTTCACAGAGGTACAACCACACACCCCAAGAAAAAAAGGCTTGCAAATCAGAGATCTAACAGAATGGTGGAAAACAGATAAAATTCGACTGTTTAGAGTTCTTTTGTAACTTGCTTCTTTTTATTTTAATTAAGCGCTCGCGCATGACAGCATTTAGGTGGTGGTTACCCAACTGGTTTCCAGTAACCTACAGTGATTTTACATTCGTATAAATATGTGCCATGCCGTTTGATTTACGAGTACATTGATATCGACCTCCGTCTATACCATATTATGTACCCCTCCGAAGCTTCGTGTGACTGTAAGATCGACCTTAAAACTAAGCAATTAAATCAAAAAAGGGCATTTTTATTTTAATGCTGAGCAATAAAAATTTATATTCGTTCAGAGTTTTGACGACTGATAGCAATCTCATATTGTTGAAAACTGCAACTTACTATACAGGAATAATTGTTTCCTGCAATCTGGGGATTACACTTTCTTCATATATCCACCCCCGCGGGGTGAAGCCACCCCTAACTTTTTTTTCAAACATAAGGGTAGGTCAATACAACGTAGGAATACAACGCAGTATTTATTTTCTCGCGCATTCGAAAAATAAAGTGAAAAAACCTAAATGAACAACTTTCTATGGCTCAATGGTATTTAATTTCGAAACTGATTCAAATGTCAGTAGGTAAAAATGTACTGTAGTGATAACATGCATTTATTATCGCAATAAGCCTGACCTTATCGTTGAAGAAAAAAATATTTATCTTCTGTGTTGCTTACACTCACTAAATGCTTTTTAATTTCGACAATGCTTGAATGGTCGGTAGATAAAAATGTGCCGTATTGATAACGTGCATTTATTATCTCAGCAAGCCAGGTCTTATCGTTGATGAAAAACGCTCTTAATCTTCTGTGTTTTAGTCTCGATTTTAGTCACCTACTTGATTTGTTAGCGTCCACATTAGTAATGTTGTCTGTTCCTTGTATTTTTCTTTGCTTGTTTATTTAAGTAAATAATTCCTCTAGTGTAGTTTTCACAGCGTAGTAAATTATTGCATGGCATGGCTTATTTAACAGAAGCCCTTCACATTGAGATATGATGATCGGATATAGTGAGCGAAGTCGCACTCAAGCTGAGGTAGCTGAATTATTTCAAGCAAATCATCCCGATTTACCGCGGCTTTCTCAAGCCACAATTAGCAAAATAGAAAGGCGCTATAGAGAATTGGGTCATGTCAGGAATCTGCCAAGACAAAGAAGAGAGGCAGTTGACGAAAATACAAAGCTGAACGTTTTGTTGGCTATTCAAGAAAACCCCATCATTTCGGCACGGCAATTAGCGCGCGATTATGCAAATGCTACAAGAATTGGTTGTGATGAAGATCCAGACCGATGAATTTAGCTTTGTGAACGAATGATGAACTTCATTGACCGTGGTCACATACTGTTGGAATGGATTCACCTTTCGGATGAATGTACTTTCTCTTTGCATGGTGAAGTGAATCATCACAATTGTCGTTATTGGTCTGACCACAACCTCCACTGGATGCAGGAAACTCACACGCAACATCCACAAAAATTGAACATATGGGCTGGGATTATTGGAGATCGAGTGGTAGGGCCATTTTTTCTAAATGGTAATCTTGGTGGGCACATATCTTTCTGTGCTCACGGATGACCTGCTCCCAAATTTAAGGGGTCTATTTCCAAACAACAATCCAAATGACTTGGATGAGAGAATTTGGTTTCGGAAAGATGGCGCTCCACCGCACTATGCATTGCCAGTACGGAACTATTTAAATCAAATTTTTTCAAACAGATGGATTGGTCGAAGAGGTGCACTTGAATGGCCACCACGATCCCCGGATCTGAATCCCCTTGACTTTTTTGTATGGGGATATTTGAAGAGTACGGTTTATGCTACATTACCGACCGACCTTCAGGATCTGATGGACAGAATTACTGCAGAAATCAGAAATATTCCACAAGACATGTTTCAAAACGTTAGAAATGGTTTTTATCACCGATTGGGTCTTGGTCAAGAAACAAATGGACACCATTTTGAACATCTTTAAAGTTATGAGTGTACCCCATAAGAAAAGATTTTTTGCAGAGAAGCCGTTAAATCGTAGTTTAGTTTAAGTTCTCAAATGAAACTTCCTTTGCTAAGAGAGTGCGTTTATTTGTTTATTTATTATTTTTGATTTTGATTTTTTTGTGCCCAAAATAATGTTTAAAATTTTGAGAAAATAAATACTGCGTTGTATTCCTCTTAACACAAGCTTTCACACAGTGTATCACTTGACCTACCCTTACATTTAAAGAAAAAAGTTAGAGGTGGCCTCGCCCCTGGGGGTGGATGTATGTAGAAACTGTAACCCCCACATTGAGGGTTGGAAACAATTATAAAGAATGCCTATCATGATTTTTCTCCTGGACTTCATCTCTGAGTCACACAATTTATTCCACTTAAAGTATCCGCCCTGTAGAACAAATACATACGAACTAGTGACAACACACTATATATATATATATATATATATATATATATATATATATATATATATATATATATATATATATATATATATATATATTAGAAAGTATAAGTATCGTACCAATGACGTTTCGTTCCGAAGCCAAGTGGCAGTTGTTACAAACTGTTATACTATTAAATTTAGCTGTAGGCAGATTATGCTCGTTATTTTTAACGGAACGATGTAAATCAGCATCATTTAGGAAATGACCACTTTCTAAAAGAACCTTTCTAACGGTCCACAGCGATAATTACTGATTTTTATGAAATTGAAAAAATTGCTTCATGTGAGCGTATTTTCCAACAATCAAATAGATTGAAAGTATTTTAAGAATAAAAAATGGTATCACCTAATGTTGTTTCAATAGTTTGTTGTAGTGAACAACTCCACGCCAATAATAACTTTGCACCGTCATTATTTAATCGTATATGCTCCCTAAATTCTATTGGTACTGTTCAATATCTATTGCTTAAATCAAAATTTATAAATGATGTCAGCATAAATTATCAAATTAAATTCACCGATTAGGTAATAAATAATGAGAATTCAATCTATTTTTTTTACATAAATATCGGTAATTCTCATGTTCACTGAGGTAGGTTATACTACGAAATATATCATCAACAAGCAACGTTATTAATTTCTCGTTCCAATAGCTATTTGGCTAATCGCGTATCCACCTTCATGCACTTGCACGTCATTTCCCTAATCCCCAGAACACGACTGACTGAGCTGTACTAATATAATTCAAAATTACCCCCAAATTAATGATTATTATAGAATCATATTAATCTTAAGTATTATGTGTGTATTATGACAGCCAAGCATTGAGGAATTGAGCGTCACGTTATGTATATTAATTTTAAATACTTACTCGAGTATTGTTTCTTTCAGCCTTCAGTTCCGCAATTTCTTCTTCTCTTTCTAGTAGTTGTTCTCTAGCCGAATTTAATTCTTTTGTGAGCGTTGCAAATTCCTATAACAATAAAAATTATTATTTTCTCGTGCTTATTATCCGCTAAACTAATTGCATTAAATAATTGTCAAAATTCGATGAAAAACTGGAAATTTTTATTATAATAATCGCTCCCGGCAATTTAATAACAGCTCTCATAATTTCATCTAGAGCTGTATAACGGTAACAATAAATCGGCGCTTGCTTTTTCAACAAAAGATAGAAATTTATAAAGTACTTAAGAAAGTCCACGTTCATTTTATTACCATCATTAAATTAATTTTCTTTTAGGTATGCTGTAATTGTACAGAGATTACAATGAAATTGTATTAATGAAACAATTTCAATTAAATCTAAAAATTTGGGTAATAAAAGCAGTTTAAGATGTTTTCATTTTGTAATATCGTGCAAATGTTGAACATTTAAAAGTAACCCGATAATTGGTGAAAATACCTATGATAACAAAGAGGTGAAGCTGTTGCATTTTAATGACGGTTTAAAAAAAAAGATATATAAGTAATAATATCAAAATAGTAAGTAGTAATATCAAAATCAGATCATTGTATCCTGCATTTTTTATACATCCACTTATTAGCATTATATTCAATTTTTTAAGTTCTACATTGAATGTGCCCCCTAAGTAGGCGCACATTATGTTAGCGTAATTGTTTGTAATTCTAAGTGGCATGTTACGCATAACCCCACATTTGCTATTTATCAAATGATTGACAAAAATCAGCAGATGAACAAAATGGTATATCTAATTATTTTCCGGTTAGAGGTAATCTCATTTGAAGTATTTTATAATTCAGCCGGGATTGGCACAATAACCGAAACCGGGATGCTACTGGCACATATCACAAAAAATATACAGGGTGGGTATGTACTGCGTGGACGGAGGATTGCTCCTTAACTATTAGAGATATCAAAACCAATTTTGGTGTGGTAATACATGATCATTGGACCTACATTCGAAAAATATTTAGGTATATACAGGGTGATCGACGAAAATATGCCAACCCAAACCTGTTTTTTAATGGAACACCCTGTATATTTTCGGATTTTTGGATTCACTGTTACATTTAGAATAAAAGTATAGAAATATTTATCACTAACCGTTCTGCAGATATCGTCACTTTAGTACCAAAATAGAGTTAACTTTGGAACAACGATGCGAGCGTTGTCACCACGATTTTGTAAATCTGTACATATCACCGACTATCAATAATAGTCTACTAACAAACAAACTCGGAAATTTTTCGAAAACATGTAAAACTATACAGAATGATTAACTTACGCGAAATGTAATTTTCTTAATTCTTTCAAATGCAACACCCTGTATATTTTTTCACATTTCGATTCATCGTGAAAAGTAGATACTAATTGATAATAGGTTTCATAGCCATAAGACGGATCCTTTTAAGATATTGACGCTTTTACGTAAAATATTCTAAAATACAAATTTACTATGACAATAGAATTCAACAAAACAAATCAGGTAGGCTATCCGCTCGTAATAAAGAAGAACAATTGCAACTATTGTTTTGACGTCTGTATATTCATTAAAATATCGTTTGTGCTTTTGGATTGTCGTTTTGTCAATTTTAGTATAAAATGAGTTTTTCCAAACAAAAATATTCGATATGATCCTTATTTACGGCGAAGCTTTATTTGAAAACATTGACATATAGAAGAACAAATAAAACAAAATCCAGAGCAAATAAGAAAATACGAATGGCAAATAAATTCTTTAACTGATAGGAAAACTTAATCAATAACTAAACAATAAAATAATTCTCTACACCTAAAAATAAGTTGAACAAGTAAACATAAACGAATAAAACCATAAATTCAAATTAAATGTTCAAAATACTGACCACGCCTAGCTAAACACTCTGCAATTCGCTCGGTAAACGAAAAATTCACTCGCAACAACATTAGAGGCGAAATTGATTAGTAGCCCCAAAGGAAGAAATCAAGGGTGACTGGCTGGCCAGTTTTGCACACCACCTCGTCCTACCCACCTCATCGGATAATTACTATCGAGATATTGCCTAACGTTGATTGCTAGTGTGGAGGAGTGCCATCCAGTTAAAACCACATCGTACGAATATTATCTACCTCGATACATTCCAAGCACTCGGGTAAACCATTTTCCAAAAACTGTAAGTATCTTTCTCCAGTAACACTCCCATCAAATAAAAAAGGACCAACAACATTAAAATTGATTATACCACCCCATACATTAACTGACCATCGATGCTGGTGATCAACAATTCTTAAGATGTGTGGATTAGTATCTGAATAGTAATAATAGTTATGTGTATTAATATTGCCATTAATGTGAAAAGTTGCCTCATCCGTAAATAGAATGCTATTAACAAAATTGGTTGCTCAATTTATCTTAGTAGTTACCCACTGGCAGAAAGATTCACGATTTTCAAAATCTATTGTACTTTCTTTCACTTATAGTATTCCCGAACAGGCTAAGATTTACCTAACGTGCTAAAGAACTCAGGAACACTGGGAGGGTTTAGGGATATTATTAGGCTGCCGAGAAATGTTTATGAATGGCTAGCTTAAATTGATTTGTCAAAGTTTGGAGGAAAACAGGAACTGGGTAATGCATTCCACAATTTGGTCGCCGTGTGGAAAAATGTAGATTGAGCCCGTTTAGTGTGACACGATGGAATTTTGGTACGTAATTATGGTGTGAATGGGCAAACTGAGTATTCCTAGCGAAGATGGCCTGCGAAGGTATTAAGGAGTGTATTTAGGAGGCACACTTGCCATGATAATAACGATAAAACAAGGAAAGAACCGAAACTATTCTTCTATGCTCAAGAGGTCGTCAAAAGTCAGAGACGGGTCATTTATAAGCCTGATAGCTCTTTTTTGGATGCGGTTGACCATATCAAGGGCGTATTGGGGAGCACTGACCCAGAGGTGGGAATTGTATTCCAGATGAGGTCGAATTTGAGCCTTATACAGTAAAAGGAGTTGTTGCTATGTGAAGTACTGTTTAGATCTGTATAGAAAGCCCAGTTTACGGGCAGCTGTTTTATTCCTGCCGCATTCAAGGACACGTTCTAAGTCACTGTTGATTGAGGCTGCCATTTTCACCTTAACGTCCTGTCTAAACCTATTGTTGTGGGAAAACTGAGAACTACAATGTAGAGTAGTCATCCGCAAAGCAATGGATCGGGTTAGTTGTTGAGGAAATGAGGTCATTTATGTACAGCAGGAAAAGTGTGGAGCTATCACTGATCCTTGGGGTACTCCCGCGTTAATAGTAGTTTCTTTCGAAAAGAAGCTATCGACGACAACACGTATACGTCTTTTGTCAAGAAAACTTGAAACTCAATTTCTTCATTTGGGCTTGTTTTGCGCGCTTGGGATAACATACACTTCCAGAATTTATAAATCTCGCAGCTACATTCACAAATGATTCTTTCTCTGGGTATCGTTCACAGTACAAATGGGTAGCCAGCAAAGCATTTCTTTGACCTTCGCCGTAAATAAAGATCATATCGAATATTTTTTTGTATGGAAAAACTCATTTTATACAAAAATTGACCAAACGACAATCCAAAAACACAAACGCAAACTATGCAATCAGCGTTAGGCAATATCTCGATAGTAATTATCCGATGAGGTGGGTAGGACGAGGTGGTGTGCAAAACTGGCCAGCCAGTCATCGGATCTTACGCCCCTTGATTTCTTCCTTTGGGGCTACGTTAAAGAAAAAGTTTACCAATATCCTCCTCCCTCAAACGAAGATATGGAAGATATAATAGAGGTGCGTTTCAATCCATTTCGCCTCTAATGTTGTTGCGAGTGAATCTTTCGTTTACCGAGCGAATTGCAGAGTGTTTAGCTAGGCGTGGTCAGCATTTTGAACATTTAATTTGAATTTATGGTTTTATTCGTTTATGTTTACTTGTTCAACTTATTTTTAGGTGTAGAGAATTATTTTATTGTTTAGTTATTGATTAAGTTTTCCTATCACTTAAAGAATTTATTTGCCATTCGTATTTTCTTACTTGCTCTGGATTTTGTTTTATTTGTTCTTCTGTATGTCAATATTTTCAAATAAAGCTTCGCGTAAATAAAGATCATATCGAATATTTTTTGTTTGGAAAAACTCATTTTATACAAAAATTGACAAAACGACAATCCAAAAACACAAACGATATTTTAATGAATATTCAAACGTCAAAACAATAGATGCAATTGTTCTTCTTTATTACGAGCGGCTAGCCTACCTGATTTGTTTTGTTGAATTCTATTGTCATAGTAAATTTATATTTTAGAATATTTTTACGTAAAAGCGTCAATATCTCAAAAAGGGTCCGTCTTATGGCTATGAAACCTATTATCAATTAGTATCTACTTTTCACGAGGAATCGAAATGTGAAAAAATATACAGAGAGTTAATCATTCTGTATAGTTTTACATGTTTTCGAAAAACTTCCCAGTTTGTTTGTTAGTACACTATTATTATTAAAGTTAACTCTATTTTGGTACTAAAGTGACGATATCTGTAGAACGGTTAGTGATACAGATACAAATTTCTACACTTTTATTCTAAATGTAACAGTGAAGCAAAAAATGCAAAAATATACAGGGCGTTCCATTAAAAAACACAGGTTTTGGTTGGCATATTTTTGTCAATCACCCTGTGTATACCTAAATATTTTTAGAATGCAGGTCCAATGATCGTGTATTACCACACCAAAATAGATTTTGATATCTCTAATAGTTAAGGAGCAATCCTCCATCCACGCAGTAGACACCCACCCTGTAAACAGGTTTCCGATCATATTTCCATAAGAATATTTAACATTTATAAATATCCATTATCAATTTATGTGATGATACTGCATTAGACAAGATTCGTTTAACTTATCCCGATGACGTCATGTATGCATTAAACAAGAAATGACCGTCGTCTGTAATTTAAAGCAAAAATATGAGCACTGATACCAACCTTTCTTTATTTGCTCATTTGTTGATTGAGGTTATGTACGCGCGCCGGTTTGTTTATTTCTTATTCGTTTTTCATTGCTTCTTGAGTTAATATTTTAAAAGATCGGTTCTTTTCAGAACCACATTACTTTCTAGTGTTCATTTAAGGTAAAGATTAATTCGTTTTACAGAAAGAGATAATATTTATGTTTTCATTTGTAGCACATCAACATGCCTCGTAGGTCAATTACCGTAGACGAATTGATCCAGAACTTAGTGAAATACTTTAATAAAGAAAAGCAGAACAACGGGCCCTTACCATCATTAAGCACCATTAAGCACCAAAGCTATTTCTAATGCTTTACGACGACATAAAAATTAAGAAAAAAACAAGGAAAATGAACTTCAACGAAAAAGTCTAAAAACAAAAGAAATGGATCAACGACAAAAAAGTGAAATTGGCACTACAATTTACACCGTGTATATTAATCATAAACATGTTACATTAGATACGCGCTTAACAAAAATTAAAGAGAGAGGTATCGTTGAGTGTAAAAGGACAAGTCTCTATCACGTTTTGTTGGATATTGGATTTTCTTTCAAGCAAACAAACAATAGAAAAGCCCTGTGCGAAAAAACTTGGATATTTGCAAAAGGAAGAAACAAAAGAATATGGCAAGATTCCAGTTCAAAATGCTTTAAGAATCTTGGTGGCGAAGCCAAACGGTATATAGTTCTACATGCTGGAACAGAAGATGGATTTGTGGAGGAAGCAGACCTTATATTCTCTACCACAAATAAAAGCGGCGATTAACAAGAAAAAGTTTATGATGTCCAAGTCAATCCAATTATTATAAATCAAACGATGACACAGATACAGAAGATGAAGTGTAGTGAACATTTATAATTTCTTGTTTTTAATTGAATTCTTAACGTAAACAAATATTTTTCTCCAAAAACTTAATAATAATCTAATTAATAACATATATGTTGTTGTATATAAACATTATATTTTATAACAATAAATTATTTTCAACACAGTCATGCTTAAATGTGCATTTTATTACATTATGGTGTAATAATGTACTGAATAAGTAAGAAACACTGGGTTATAATGTGTTTAGTGTGTTTAGAATGATACTTTGAATAAGTTTATAAAAAGTACTATAATTCAATTACATTAAACACACCAATAGTTTTGAATTGCAGTATAATAATCTTCAACACAAACGAGTGTAAACACCGATGATTGAAATTATGCTTCCGTATTTTGAATTTGAATGTTTTCTCAAAGCATAATGATTAGTAGACTCTTAAAAATTCAATCTTTATGAATAAATCAAATAATAACCATTAACTCACAATTTGCGTTATAGAATATATTGCCGTTATAGTTCGGACAAGGAGTGCAGTGTTCGGGCCCAGTGATATTTACTGAAGGCGACCTTAGCACCTAATACTTTGATCCTTACATCGTTTATATGGCGTCAAAGATTTAGAACCGCCACTTTTATGTAGAAAACTATTGGAACAATTATTTCCTTTCTTTGGAAGAGTTCATTGGTCTTAACCTACAAATATTTACAAAATTTTTGCAACATTTTAGAATAACTTACCAAAATTTATCTGCTACGTTATTATATTGAAAGTTTTATTGAAAATAATATGCTTTTACGTGCGTACATCTACGATACGTAAATTAAACTTTTGTCTTTTATTTGCAAACAACATTATGACATGTACATTTGACATTTACGTTAAGTTGGTATCAAAACTGTTCGTACAAGAAAACGAAATTTGTTGTAGACGTTATCCTTGTTAGTTATTTGAGTTAATAAGGGACATACAAAACGACACTCTTGGAATAATACGTTAGCTAAACATTGTATTCAATATGTTCAAAAGGAGAGTCATACACAAGTGCGCGTTTGATTCATCGGTCAATTGGGATAAGTTAAACGAATGAACTATAGATGATACATGCCGTGCGCTAGCGACGACCATAGGCAAACACAATAGGGGCAGGTGTCATTCTCATACGAATGATGTGGCTCCACGGAGAAAATAGGCAATATTTTATTCCAGAATTTCAAAAAAATTTTAAGTGTTATAGTACGCCCGAACAATGTCTAAACGGTTTCTAAGCCCTGCCGAATCGGAGAAAATTGTAGGTAGCGAACCAAGAAAATTTTATTATTGTAATAAAAATTTTAAATCGGAATTATTACCGCGAAAGAAAAGATAATTAATGGGTTTTGATATCTTGTCAACAAGTCATATTTTGATGTGTTTCGGGATGTTTTGTTTTATATAACTAAGATTTAAACGTCTGTAATCAAGTATTGAAAAGGAAAAAACACATGTTGGGGTAGAAAAAGCAGGTGTTCTTTCATGTGACTCGAAACTGTTCGAAAAATACCGTAACAAATCGTTCAGTTTATATATACGAACGAAATTGGGTAAAATATTGCCGGTTGGTACTTAATTGCACTGGAATATACGGAATATATATTTTAAAAATTAATACTTCTGTAATAATATATATGAAATATTTCCACGTAATATTTTAGTTATTTATGTTTTTTAAGGGCATAATAAGGTTTTTATAACCCAAGGTGCTAGGAAAGCGCCGTAGGGCCGTAAAACTGGTTTTGTCTGCAATACATACAAAATTTTATGCACGATTAATATATTGAATATATTTAAAGTGAATTATAACGACAAATTTACAATTCATTTGACGTTTTGGTTTAGTTAGTTTTAAACGCAATAACTGAGATATTTCCAGAAATAAGATGAATGAAATTGAGGAATTGTACCACCTAGTATAAACATGACTAATTGTAATAATTACAGTGTAAATATTTTTACATAAACTCATAGATCTGTACCTACTGTTTTCAATTGTTGACATTTCATTACAGTCCGCTGGGTCATAATGACCGCGGGCTATAAAAAACCATTACATCAAAGGAATTTAGTTATAATCATATTATAATGTAATCGTGTATGAAATTTAACATAACTTTTAAACACTGGGATGGATTTAGGAATAAAACAGTTAGTAGAAGTTGGAGGTTCGATTAAGTCGTACAGGGTAGAAGACGTTCTATAATTGTAAACCGTTATGGTCATAAAAAATATTATCGTTTCCGTTTTAGAAACGGACAAACGTGGCGTGATAAACCTCAGTTTAATTGGTGTGATTAACGATAATTTTGTACGCACTTTAACCTGATGTAATGATAAATGTGATGCACGATAATAATTTGAGTAAAGGGCAACGTTATTATCAACAACATCTAGATACATCAATTAGCTTTTTTTTTAAATTTGCATCACTGCCATTAAGTTCAATATTATGCACTTAAAGATTTTATAGTCTTTTAATTATTGAGAGTAACTTCGAATTGCACTTTTGAAAGGTAGTATACCTTGGGACACTACAAGATGCCATTAGCGATAAAAGGAGAGATTATTTGATATCGATTCCGATGAGTCTCTGAGGGCTGACTGATCTGATGACAACCAGGATGAGCAAAATATTTCAAATTCACCTCGCGAAGGAAGCAATGGATGATGTCCGAAAAAGACAATTAGGAACACATCTAATGGGTGGGTAGGCGGCACTGCGTGCGTGCATGAATGCACGTGCGCGCGGGTGCGAGTGCGCGTGTTCAAATTTTTTCAATATCTGAATAACGATTCATTTTATTAGAAAAAGTGCAGACATATCTTTTAAAGAAAATTTAATTTTACATAACTTTTCTTTATAAAGTTTCTTAATATAATGCAAGGTAAATTTTAAAAAAAACATTAAATATGAATGAAAATGGTTAAAATGTATTATTTTTAAGTTAGCATCTAGATGTCTACTAATCTCTGTCTGTCCAGATTTCCATTTTGTAGGTTGGAATGGCGTGTGATGTTCCACACCAGATATTTATAAATTTGTTTGACGCTTTCATTAAATCTATCGCCGATGACGATAGATGTAATTGTTATCGAAAAAGTATACAGTGTGTAATTTAAATTCGAATACACGATGTATAAATCCAAAAAATAACTTTTTTTTATACTGTTGAAGGCTTTGTAAAGAGGAATGTACTCAAACAAAATTTTAGTTTATGAAAGACATTTTATTATTTCTAGTACTATAAGAAAATTTCGTTTAGCACTTAAAATTTAATTGATTAGTATCAAAACTCAAAAATGTTTTGACAATTAAATTTTATTTTCCAGCATTAGCACATTACATTATTTTTTAATTCTTAGAGTTGTAGTATAATATTAAGTCAAATTTGGCAGCAAAACCATGTTACGACTCTTGCAATACAGTTCCGTAACTAATTTAATTACTTCCTTAATCGCAGTTTCGTGAAGTCGGACATCCGGAATGTGCTATTAGTTGGTGGGGAGAACTGGATAGCAGTCCTTGCGGTAGGCCATCTGCACGTGCATTTTTCATCTCTTAAAAGGATTATTCTGTTGGACAATAAATGTTATTTATCTATTCACCTATTTATCTATTTACCTATGTGCCTATTTGCCTATTTACCTATGTACCTATGTCTATTACTCTATTGCCTTTTCCTATTACTATTTACCTATTCCTATTCACTTATACTTCTACTTACTATTCACTTATTACTATTCACTTATTCACTTATTCATTATTCACTTATTCACTTATTCACTTATTCACTTATTCACTTATTCACTTATTCACTTATTCACTTATTCACTTCTTCACTTATTCACTTATTCACTTATTCACTTCTTCACTTATTCACTTCTTCACTTATTCACTTATTCACTTATTCACTTATTCATATTTTATTCACTTATTCACTTATTCACTTATTCACTTATTCACTTATTCACTTATTCCTTATTACTTATTACTTATTCTATTTACTTATTTTATTTACTTATTTACTTATTATATTTACTTATTTACTTATTTACTTTTATTTTACTTATTTACTTATTTACTTATTTACTTATTTACTTATTTACTTATTTACTTATTTACTTATTTACTTATTTACTTTTTTATTTACTTATTTACTTATTTACTTTATATTACTTATTTACTTATTTACTTATTTACTTATTTACTTATTTACTTATTTACTTACAAAAGTATTAGAAAATATGTTACTTATAGTCAATTTACAGAATATTTGTTACACAATACACTTTATTACGATTATAGAGTTTCTGTGAATGTAGAGGAGAATATGTTACCATACGCGAGGGTGCACCACAAAAAATTATTAAAATAATAGAATCAAAAGACACGTTATTAGATAACGTGTGATAAGGTGGTATGTAATTTTTAATTTCATATCACATCTATATTTAACCGTTTGGAAAGGATTAAAAATATACATAATACACAAAAGCGCAGGAATAAAATAAATTCTTATTATAGCTTGTCTAACATTATTTGAAATGGGAAAACAGCAAACCGCCACTGGTTTTGCGATAAGAGGATTATCGTATTTAACTTTTAATTTTAAGGGGTGGATTTTCCTATTTCAAATACCGCTGGACAAGCTATAAGTTGATAGAATTTGTAGAACAATTGTGTAAATTAACTCAGTTGCATGCAAAGAAATATTTATACACAAATACAAGTTTCCTTTTACAAACAATTATTGTTGTAATGTATATGAAAACTCTAGCAAAGTACAGGTCGTAGGTTCAAATCCTACTCGGGGTAAACTTTTTATTTATGTATTTAATAAAATTAATAATAATTTTTAATTACATATTTACTTTTGAACTTATTCGTTCATAACAAAAATTTATAATAATCAATAAAACTATTCAATCACAAACTGTTACAAACGTAAGTACACAAGTGAAAGGATTTTCATAATAGGACAACGTAGGTTCATACTAACAAAGTACAATTTGGTTATAGAAAAATAGATTCAAGTACAAATCCAGTAAAACTGTTAAGAGAAAGTAACCGTGTGTTCATAATACACAATTAGTTCCAGTGGAAATAGTGCTTCAATTAGAATAGATTCAGTTAACTGCAGTTAACTATCAATCTAATGCGTAATCCCTAAAACCCTGGATCTACTCAAAACAAATTACAAGTATTATTTAGGTCTACAATTTACTACTTTAACTCGAAAGCTTTGAAAATCAAACAAAACATAGCCAACACAAACTAAACTTAGCTCGTGTCATCTCATATTTCTAAAAATGGTTTAATAATGTGCCTCATCAGTCATGTGTATAATACCTTACTAAATATCGATAAATTCTTTATCATAATAATGTTAAAATAGACTTCCGTTATATGCAGTGCAGATAATCGCAGTTGAAGTGTAACCGATTCCGTAAAAAATATTCGTTATAGATTGTGTATAGTTAGAAGTACCGATACAATCGAATTATCGTCAATTGGGTCAGCTTTTTAATGCAATGCTCTCAGGAATATGTCCAAACGCGATATCAAATTCTTGGAGCAAATCAATAAAAATAAACCTAAATTCTTTATTTGTGAGAAAAACTTTTATTTCGTGTGCATTTATGGCGAAAGTAAAAATGGGATTATCCATGGACAAATACTAATGATGGTTATTATCGTTTTAAATGAAATATTTTAAATATAATTTTCGTTTGCGAAAAAGATACTTGGACGATGATGTAAAACAAAACCTTTGATGAAAGGAGGTAACATACTTTTTTGCCTCCTAAAGCTTTTATATGATTATTTAATGTTTGCTTATTCCTTCGAATGCTAAAATCGCAAAGATATTTTTAATTGCTTACAAATGTCTTTAAAAAGCATTCCTTTGTGGATTCATATTAAACAGTTACATATACACTATTTATATTAACGGGATACGTTTTATACATCTCTGCGCGAAACAGTAGGTTATAAAAAAATTACAAACATTTAATAACTAATTAAATGACCATATCTAAATAAATGAGGTACCGATTAGAAAAACTATTTATGAGTTATCTACAAGTAAAGTCCATTGTACATATTTTAAACAGAAAGGAATAAAAGAATAATTGATACGGGAAGATAAAAAATACAAAATAAACGTAACAAAAATTGAATTCTATATTGAGATCAAGATCGGTAAACGGAGCTCCTCTTTTATGAGCAGCGTAATTCAATTATACGTCAAATTAAAATTTAAGCGGGCCAAAATAGGTATTTTCCCAGCAGGCTGTAGCGAAAATATGAAAATTAGCTAATACAAATTCGCGGCGGGATCAAACAGATTCGGGGTACCTTTTTTAGTACTGCTTCCACTGTTATAATAAAATCTAATTCAATACACTTTGTGCGAAAATGCCAAAAATAAAACTTAACTATTCACGCCATATAAATAAAGCCAACTTAGTTTTTTTGTACTTACTGACTTCTTTCAACAATTAAAAGAAAAATAAGTCATATGAACGAAGTTTTCAGGTAATTTAACTGATTTCATGGAAAACAGATTTATTAAATTTTACATACACTAAGGTTTTATTGCTTCCTTCTCTTAAGATGCGGAAAAATTCTTTCACAGAAACGCTTTCAAACAGGCGCTACGCAATTCGTCAATAAATAAAAGATAAAAGTTTCTTGCAATTGTTTACAACACAACGGAAAAAAGGTGGAATCTCAATTTACCTATGCAGATGATCGTCATTTGCAATGCCTTTTGTTTCTTATGACATATTTGAATATACTTTTAGTACCAGGATGCTTGTCGGTATATTCAACAAAAAGATATTTTTTTTGAAAAAGTTTTAGTGAGTTTACGGTGTGATTAAAATTTCAATAAAATATAAATTCGATATATAAAAATAAATGTTAAAGAAAATTTTTCAAAATTTAAATGTACTGAAAATGATTTATATGTTAATATACAAGGTGTTTAAGTACAAATAACTGTTTTAATCGAATATTACATATACTTCGGTATATAAAAACAAACTCTTCGAAATGGATCAATAAATTTCGTTCAATAAAAATAAAGCTTTTATGCACCAATAGTAATCGAAAAAAAATTAACGAACACTTTACTTTCTGAAAGAATATACATACATTGACACTAATTAAAATACGAATATTTTTTTTGAACAGAAGTAGTCAATTAAAAATCAAATTTTACAAACTTTGAACGTTTCAACAGCAATTGCAGCTATCCTCCTCAGTAAAAGCAGTATTAACAAATATTTGAAATACCAATGTCAACAAAATTTATAAAATATGAAACCGCAAAAAACAAGCTGTGATGACTATACATATTCATTTACACACGCATTTACATCAAGGTATTAAAAAAACATAGCAAAAACTTAGTTAAAATTAAAATCTTACATTCTGTCTGTTTTGAATTAAATGCCAAACCCTATTCAATCTAAGATTTTCTTCTTGTCTATTGAATTTATTTATATGATTAAATATGTCTCTCATTCTAAACAAAATCAGGTACTAAAATATATCATTAAAACAAAGCTTTGCAAGGGTCGGGTACAAATAAATCATAACAAAGTGGTCGGAACCTACCCGCAAGTGACTACTTTACAAACGACAGCATCTCTTTCTAAGCTTACATTTTCATCTATACATCTCTCCACATAAACAATAACAAGGGGTTAGTTTAACAGTAACAATGGAATTTGAGGTGGTTTTAAGGTCATCTGGGCCCGTGTCTGTAAACCCCGGTATCATTTACAACAGTTTAACTGGAGTCAATCGTGCCACGTTTGTCCACGTCTTACTCTCTAGATAAGTGAAAATAACAGTCAACAATGCCAACTCACACATGCAACCAGGGAGGGGACACTGTACTGTCTGACACGGAGTCATATTATTTTAATCGATTTCAGCTTAATGAGCGTGCTTGCGTAATTATATAGAAACTTCTCGCAAGGCAATGACTGATTTTTAATAGGTTACATAGGCTTGTTGAATTGTTTGCTGCGAGCTTTAGTTTGCATTAAAATGCCTACTTACGTTTGAATATAATCCTTTAATTAATCATTTATTCACCAATATTCAACGGATTAAGATACGCCGTTTAAACCCCAGACGATAACGATTATTTATAAATATATTGCTTACCCGCCCGCTTATTAAAACCCGAATATTTAGCGATACGTTTATTTACACGACCACATTAATTTTGCAAAAAAACTTACATTAAACACAATACAGAAAAGAAAAAAACAAATTTGCATTTTTGTTTTACTAAAATGTACCCGCTAAAATATTTATAATGAGGGTTTTTGATCAAACCATCAGATCGATCCGACTCAATCGAACTTCTAACTGCAACTGCCGTTTTTACTCCCCAAATCCACCCCTGCTGTTAAAAGTTATAAAAAAAAACACAAAAAATATGACGTGTGAATATTTTTATATTTATTATTAAAATATTAATTTTTAAAATATGTACTCGTCCGTAGCAAACCCTATATCTGGTCTCGAATTTCCACGTAACAAATAAAGACGGCTTTTGCTCTGCGGTACGTTTTTAACAAAGATCTGTCTGTATAGCAGTTTTCAATGATTCGTCACAGTCTTTCGGTAAATGCAGTTTCTAGAGAACACCTGCTTTCTACCCCAACATACGTTTTTCTTTTTATTTTCAACCCTTACTCAAATATCAGTTACAGAAAATAAAATATCCCGAAAACATTAACAAAATACGACTTATTACTTCTTTTTCTCGATTTGAAAATGTTTATTTAATAATAAAATATTCTCGGGCCGCTAGATACGTCTAGGTGAGAATTGCGGCTCTAATGTACATTTTTCCACGAGAGCATATATACTCCTGAATCCGACATTGGATAGAAGCATCTTTTGATATTACATTAATACTAGTACACATTTATTGCTATTCAATATTTCCTATACAAAACGTATATTAAACGTTCATGTTTTTGCCTCATCTAATACGTATAATCTTCTTCAAAATTTTAAAAGTGCAAATACTAGTTGATGAATTGTGTAGTGAGCCCTACATATTCTTAAATTGTACTTACGAGACTTTTGTTTTTAAGATGTGATATAAACTTTCGTTTTTTTTTAATATCAATCATATCATGATTATTTAATCATTTCTCTATTTCTTATAGTAAACAAGATCCATAGACATAAAATAAAAAAACCTACCACATTAAGGAGTGTTTTGCGCTGTGCTGTTCCGCTACCTACAGTATATAATAGGTCAATTCAATTTTTTAACGATTTTACTGGGAACTTTTCCTACTTGGACTTGTCAAAAAATGTAAAGTCAAACAACGTTGCATAAATTAAGTAACCATGGATACAAATAATACCTTATTCTTTCTGGAATGTTGTGAAAAGCACCCAAGCGAACAAAATCAATAGGAAAAAATGTTCGTTTAGCGGGTCGCAAGTCCATTATTCAAGAATTGCGTCTTACCATATCAGTAGAAGATCCTAAAGTGAAGATAAAAAATATAGAGAGGTCACCAAGATCGAACATTCAGTGATGCGCATTCATACCTCAATTAATTTGGTTTTCTACGTTAACTATAAGTGTTTATTTATTATTCATATTTAAGAGTGTTTTGTAATATCATGTATTGATTATTACACTAAGCCATTCTTATCATTAAACATACAACATTTATACAATAATTCTATCTTGCCATGGAACTTGCGCTGGTCCGGAAATTAATCAGTTAACTTTCGGACGTTTCTTAAGTATATTGTGAATCGTTGTTAGGAGACAACGGTGCCGTGATTTCGGATACTCCTTCTGCAGGTAAAATTAAGTGTTAAGTCAGCGATAAGTGCAAACAGCGACACGTCATTATATTTTGATGATTTTTTCTTTGTTCTTCAAGCAATTCTTACAGAATTATTTCGATTTCAGCGAGTAAAACACTTATTCTGCTCAACATTTTCGAAAACAAAACTTTTTAAGACGCTTGCCATTTCAGTAAATTGTGTAAATGGGGTAGCGATGAGATGCGGCAGAAATCGACTCGTATAAACCTCTCTTGAGTTGGCTCTGTTATATTAATGTGCGTGGCTTTTATTGATTTAGGAAAAAAATAACTCTTGTCCTAGGATTAAGTGTGGCAGTTCTGTTTAAAAAAACAAAATTGTGCTGAGATGTGTCATGGGATGCTGCAATGTGGCGAGATCAGTTTTTTTAGTATCACTTACTCTTTTTTTTTTCAAAGAAACCAAGTGTAAATGTTCACAGTTACACCAAACAGAAATGATACACTAATACCATAAAGTATCACAGGGTAGTTATCCCAAGAGAATATTTTGTATTCCATATGATTATGTATTGAAAACAAAACTGTTACGTAATTGGAAAATAAAAATTCTTAATTTAGTAGCACTGTAGCAGTTCCATTTTCAGTGAGGTAACTTCACAGTTTGTATTGCGATTTTGTAAAATTAATACATTTTTTAAAATGGTTTTGAAGCATTTAATATGTATGTCATTTTTGTAAATGTAGCAGAGCAATATATTTGGAATACGGAAATAAATTAACATCTTAATTTGAAATATAAACCAATTTAATTTTTAATGGCGAGGATTAATGTATCATACTGTCGTTCCGAGTATTTCTCCGCGTTGTAGTTAGAACCGTTGGGTTGCCAAAGCTTCAGCCATATCGCAATATATATATATATATATATATATATATATATATATATATATATATATATACATATATATATATATATATATATATATATATATATATATATATATACATACATACAGTTCAACCGATCTACCGTAAAAATAATCCAACATATGCACGTTTTGAGCAAGAATGCGTAATCAATACACAGAATGTATTGCTGTTCGTTTTGCTTTATCTTCTTCTAAACTTATTTGTTTTGCAGATGTGTAATCATGTGAGAGGTCTGAATCCAAAACAAATTTTTGAAAAACTGGTCGATGAAAAAGTAATTGGTCCAATTTTTGAACAGACACATTTACGCTGCTCAAAGTAATTGAGATAATTTGACCATAACTGATAATGAAATGCGGATTTTTATTATCACCCTTTGTTAACTTTGTATAATAGTGTCGCCCAAGAAAGAATGTATTGGTCCTATGATGAGTACATATGCAATAATACAATAAGGAAAAATATAAACAGAGACCGTTTTTTTTAAATACAGAAGTTTTTGCATTTAGCCGTTAACAGTAAATCAGATAACAGATATAATGTATAAATATAATGTATAAACTGAAGTCCATAATGGAATTGCTAATCAGTAATTTTTACCAGTTGGGCAATATCCATTCTGCAATGTGCATGGATGAAGACACCCGGACAAACAATTTATAAAAGTCAACAAATCCGGTTTGGTTATAGAAATTGGATGCAGAGTAGTTCCACTGGTGATTGTTATAAATTTCAACGTATATTGCGACAAAGAGGATCAAAAACTCAAAATTCCATTGGGGGCACATGTAGTTCTTCTGCTGTTATCTAAAGTTGACAATCCCACTAAGAGGATGGTATATTTTGATAATCATCTTTCTACTTACGATCTACAAGTTGCTCTGAAAGGAAAATAAATTGCAACAATTCGAGAAAATACGATGTGTTGCCTTGAATACAGCACACCCCTACAGTTTACTAAAGAATCACGACCCATTCCACGGACCTAAGCGGTACCATGTACATTAAGATTCCGAGTTTCTGTTTTATACGGTAACAGCCGAATGGCATAGTTGTATAATTACATAATTTATATCTCGCCTAATAAATTTTCTCTAACTTTAAATATTAATATTTTTATGCACGATTACATATTATATATATATATATATATATATATATATATATATATATATATATATATATGATATGATAATTATAACCAAATTTCTTCGATGTAACACAAAACTATTACTTTATTTAAAAATATTTACAATGCTATATAATACTGGGTTCCCCATATTAGACTATACAATTTAAAAGTCGAATAAAAACTTTCTAATCAAAGTAAATTAACTTTTTAATGGACTAATATGTAGCTTATTCTGTGGGATTTATGACTAAAGTAAATAACAATTCAAGTTTTAAAGATCAAGGAGGCGCCTGTCTATAAACAACGACTTAAGTGTTTCTGTCAAATATGCGTTATACGCAAACCAAATAATTGCTCCAGTTTAACAATTTTCATTGCATTATGAATTATTCGATTCAAGAGCGTGTGTTTTCTGTGGAAGTCTACATTAGAACTAGTTCATTTGAAGAAGTTCGGCGTGCATTTCGACGGCAGTTTGGAAACAATAATAGGGGCGATGCACCAACACGCTTTACAATTGCGGCGTGGGTTCGTCATTGGCGTGAAAATGGCTCTGTGCAAAACATTAAAAAACCTGGACGTCGAAGAACGGTGCGTACGCCTGAAAATATTGAACGAGTGAGAGCTGCCTTTACAAGAAGTCCTAAGAGATCGGCTAATCGGCAATCACTTGCCCTAGGAATATCTAAGGAAGTCTCCACAGAATTCTGCATAAAGATATAAAATTTCACCCCTATAAATATCAAATGGCGCATAACCTCAGTGATCTAGACAAAGGAGCGAGGGTGACATTTTGTGAAAATTTTACATCAGCATCGTGGAGAAATTCATAATTTGCTAATGAGCGACGAAGCAAATTTTCATTTGGACGGTGTTGTTAACAAGCAAAACTTTAGATACTGGGAGCAGAAAATCCTCACGAACTGTTTACCAAAAACCTCCACAGTCCAAAAGTTGTTGTTTGGTGCGGTGTAGCATCATTTGGAATTATCGGTCCTTATTTTTTGAGGATGAAAATAACCGTTCTGTTACAGTTAATTCCGAACGCTACATAAACATGTTGCAAACGTTTCTTACCCCAGAACTAATTAGAAGAGGACTAAATGGCGCCATATTATTCCAGCAAGATGGAGCAACGGCTCACACAGCCAGAAACACTATGAGAATTTTGCGAGATTTTTTTGACGGCCGTATAATTTCCCGATTTGGAAATTTGAATTGGCCCCGAGATCTCCTGATTTAACGGCCCCGATTTTTTCTCTGGGGATACCTAAAGCAAAAAGTTTTTGCAAGTCGTCCCGCAACAATTCCGGAGCTGAAGGAGCAGATTCGAAATGAAATTGCAGGAATAAATGGAGATTTGCTTCGCCGAGTGATGATAAATTTTGAACTTAGAATTCAAAAATGCATTGAAGTCGAAGGAGGGCATTTGGAAGACATGATCTTTAAAACTTGAATTGTTATTTACTTTAGTCATAAATCCCAAAGAATAAGCTACATATTAGCCCATTAAAAAGTTAATTTACTTTGATTAGAAAGTTTTTATTCGACTTTTAAATTGTATAGTCTAAAATGGGGAACCCTGTATAACAATTAGTCATGTACAATTCTTCAATTGAATTCATCTTATTTCTGGAAATATTTTAGTTATTGCGTTTAAAACTAACTAAACCAAAACCTCAAATGAATTATCAATTTGTTATGCTGCTTTTGCACTAGTTTGCATGGTAACGCACCAATACCCATTATCATAAATCAGATGTATTTCTTTTGAAAACAATTAACGCTGTAATTTATTTTAAATATTCCGGCGCTTTCCCAACCCGAGCGCATTTTCCGTTTCCTACATGCAGCGCTAATCCTATAGGACTTGTTTAATTATATTCGACGTCGCGTTTCCTATTAGGCCAGCGCACACCCTATGCGATCTTCTATACTTCATTATCGTTGTCATTTCTTGAGGTTCATTGGTGGTTACACATGGTGCAATAATTTTGTAATATGTCTCATTATTTCTCGCGTTATCGAAGAGATAATTAAGAGGTACCACCTGTAAATTTAAAAGTTGTGTTAGTAAGAAGGAAAGTGAATATGAAGTAGTTTTGCGGACCAAAGTAAATTCTCCACACTACGATGAACAGTGTATGCAACGGATAAGCAAGCTTTCTTCTGCCAGAAATACGTAATGGATTGTTTTACAAAATTATGCAAATTTGCAGAGGCTTCACTATAGGATAGATTTTGTTTGACAGAGCAAAAAGAATAAAAGCCGCAAAAACGACAGCACAAGGAAGCGAAACAAAGATTGTCCTGCAAAGTTGTTTTCATTGACTTTATTTGTATTTTATAGAAACAGGTTTACTACTAACACACTCATCGAATTCATGTTGCGGAGGCGTACAGCTTTTTACGCGTGACTGGCTTAACGAAAGAAAAGTTTTACAAGTATTTTGAAGATGGAGTGTCGGCTAGCGAAGAAAAATTATTTCACAGATCTTCGCTGGTGGTAACTACACCTTTAGAAGAAGTATGTGAAGTACTTGCCAATGGTCACATTAATCCTATTGATCATTCCATTTATCATTTGTACGAAACTTGGAGGTATGTGTTTTTAATCATTTCATCGTGTCCCACCACTTATAATACAGTGAATCTGTTAACTTGAGAAAGGAAAGAATGTTTAATACGGTGAAATTTTAACAGTTGATTACACAGGTCATGACTGAACGTTAAAAAGTTGTGCTATTTTAAAAAGGTGCGATGCATCGTATATGACACCAAAACTATAAATAATTTAAATTTTTTACCTCAAAAAAATTCCCAATACCTAATTTTGTGTTCTTTCATTTGTTGACGAATTATTGGAGGAAATCGATAATGAAATAAAAATTTCAACGTCTTGTATATCGGATACGAAGCACTTTCTTTCATATGAAGTTTTTTCAATATTTTCGCCTAAGAAATCTGACCTTACATTTTAGTGCAATATCAATGAAAAGAAAATTATGGTACTTGTGAAGTACATAGTATGATAGAAAAGCTTTTGGAAAAAATTATTATTTTGAAGAATATGATGTCAAAATAATTGCAGCGTACTCTTGACTCCATTGATGCATAGAGCCCATAACAAAATTTGCGAGTGAAGTTGTATTTGTAGATTCTAGCGGTTCCTGTGACCAAGGTGGCTCTTCAGTCACGTTCTTTTTTGGTGTTAGTAAAATTTAAGGTGTGTCCCTGGGCTGCATCATTCATAACTTTCAAACAGAGGAAGTTTATGAATTATGTTTCAAGCAATTTCGTAATTTAATTGGGACCGATGGATGGATACGGCAAAGGCTTTCCAGCCGTATTTATGACCGATGATAGTGCAGCCTAGAGAAAGGCTTTAACAAAATTTGTCCACACTCTAAATCGTTGCTTTGCACATTTCATGTTCTGCAAGCAGTATGGCGCTGGTTATGAGACAGTTTACATAACATTGATAAAGATCCTAGAAGACACTTGATGCTTCTTTTCGAGATGTGCTATATGCATAAAATGAAATTTATTGTGAATTAAACAAGACGTGATTGTGCAAAGATATTACAGCAAAAATATACCAATTATTTCTAGATTATTTTAGCAATTTAGCAATATATGGAAGAGAAGACATGAGTGGTGTCATCATTTTCGAAGCAAGTATAGAACTTAGAGATTACAATACCAAGAATATTGTTGAGGTATCTATATGGATATTTAAAGACCAGGATTTGCAGAGATGCAAAGCATTTAATGCAACCTCATTGGCAGATTTTTTATGCTTTTCTTCAGAAGAGTTTTCCAAGCAAAAAATAATTTTCTTCGCAAATGATATGAGATATGAAGCTTCAACACTATTTTAAAAAGTTTTGTCATAAATCTGACCTATTGGTAGTAATAAAAAAAACAGATATACTGTTTATGGTCTCATCTTCACACGACAATGAGTTTATGTACATAGTCAACATTACACTAGAGAAGTGTGATTGTGCTGTAGGGACAGGGAGGAAATTTTGCAAACACCTTTGTGTAGTTTATAATTCAGGTATCAATTTGATAACCACATCCCTTTTGTTGTTTCAAGACCACGTTGAACTTATTACTTTAGCAATGGGGAATAATGTTAATAGTTCTTTTGTATGAATATGGATTTGAATTCTGATTCTTTGTCAGAAGGTCAGACGGATTTTAATAAGCTTATGCAGTCTGTACCTAATGCAATCATTAATTACGTGTCTATTAACTCCAATGTCCAGTCATCTCAGGAACATTAGGGGAAAATTGTGCAAAGGATGATGTCACCGCAGAATACACAGAACTAAAGTCATTGGAAGAAAAGTTAAAAAAACTGCATCAATTTTCACAAGTTCACCCATCCAAACCAAACATATAAAAATATCTGGTGTGTAACACCACACAACCTTCCAACCTACAAAGTGGAAAATAAAAGAAATAATTTTAATATTTTTTTTAGGATAATTATGCAACTTCTTTTATAATAAGTTAATTACGAAAATAGGCAACATTGTAAAAACAAAAATAATAATCTATGTCAAACAGACGTTTAAAACTTCATGTGTGACAGAGGTTAATATACATCTAGACGGTAACTTAAAAAAATATAAGAAATGAAATAATTTCAATTATAATTTTTTTGGGGCAACTCTGCAACCTCTTTTTGTATATGTTCATAATGAAATCAGGCAACGTTGTAAAAACAAAAAAATTACCTGTCAGAATGGCGTTTAAAACTTCATGTCAGATAGATATTAATATATTCATGTAAAATTCCAAAGCCGCCCGCTTCTACAAAATATCAATAATGCAGTATAACCATTTTCATATATATTCAATTAATTTCTTGACTTACCTTGCGTTATTTTACTTTATAAAGTAAAGTTATGTAAAATTAAATTTTCTTTAAAAAATGCGTCTACACTTTTCTTATATAATTAATCGTTATTCAGATATATATATATATATATATATATATATATATATATATATATATATATATATATATATATTAAATATAATAGTTTTAAGTACGCAGATGTTCGTTCTGGAGTTATCGTGGACAGACCCACACAGACATCGAGATATGATGGCCGATCTTGGCGAAACTTGTTCAAAAGTTGTAAAATAAGTTAATAAATAGATTTAGCGATAATGAAAAAAAGTCGATTGCATAACCTTCTATACCTACATAATTATGTATATGTAGGATGAAAGGTAAAATTGAAAGAACTGAATGCTAAAACTAACAATATCGAAAATGAACAGGGATCTTGTAATTATTCCGCTGTAGCAATAAAAAAAACAAGGACACCGAATCACAGTACCACCAACTTCGATTGCACGTCATACAGGCTCTAGGGCGATACAAGCGGGCAGACCTTCTAATGAAGAAAAATTACGCAAACAAGTAACAAGGTAAAAAAGGTCTTTCATTTGAAACATTTTGGCAAATCAACCGAATGCCAAAAGTCATTGAAATAATAATTACTCTATTATAAAATGTAAAATGCCATTTTAAAGTGTGAAAAAATAAATTTATAACTAGACTACTTTCTTAAAGGGACACTGATATACAGGGCGGGAAAAATTTGAATGCTCAGCATTGGGATCTTAGAAACTATAGGATATACAGGAATCGTTAAATGGGAAAAAAGTTTCTTACATTTATACACGGATAAAACCCGGTAATACATTTAAAAAAAAATCAAAGCTTACTGAGATATTCATAATAATATAAAAATTGTGATTTTTCATTAATGTTAATAACCTTTCTATTTATAAAGGTAACGATTTGAAATTTGGTGTATGCGTACTGTTCAATAGTCTTTATATCATTTTATAAAACAACATTGTTCTAGGCCTGCTAGATATTAAGAAACAATTGCCAACTTTCTTTTTTTGTTTTGGACGCCATATTTGTTTTATACAATGTTTAAAAGTAGAAAAAAATTGCAATCCAATGGTATAATATTCAATAAGGTTTATACTTAATTTCAATGAAATATTGGCAATTTTGTATTTATCGATGAGTGCTTTGAAAAACAAATTGTGTATACGATTACACGTATAGTGGATTTAAACAAGGTGATCTAGCGCGCCATCGTATAGGACCGTAAGTGTCAATCCAACTATTGGGAAATCTGGTATTTAAATATTCTTGGATTATTCCATCTTGTTGAAAATATTTCATACTTTCTATGTAATTTAGAGGTAAATCGTCTAGCATGTCTTCCAAATGCGTTTGAAGGAAATTAAGATATAAATTAGAATTTAAATTTCCATTTATAATGTAAGGTCCAAGAATTTTATCATTTAATATTCCACACCAAATATCAATTGAAAACCTTTTTTGAGGCCTCGTTTGGTACATCAAGTGCGGATTTTCGGTTGCATAATAATGTTTATTGCGGGAATTGAATAAACCTGAATTAGTCAAGGTACATTCATCGCTCCACAGTATTTTCTTATAAGTAATCAGATCTTCAGTCATTCTATTCTTTATCCATTGACAGTATTTAAGTCTTCTGTTCGTATCTCCATTATAAAGCATTTGTACTTGAGTAAACTTATAATCATGATAATTAGGTTTTTAAGAATAATGCGCACTGAGCGATCGGTAATGTTACATTCATTCGCAATACGACGGCTTGATGTTTCAGGATTTAAATGAACTTGCGCCAAAACATTTACATTGTTAACATCATTATGACGAACATATTTACCTTTTGGCTGCGAAACTTTTCCAAATTTAATTAAATTCCTTGAAATGTCGGATACGTATTTTGGTGAACAAGCGCATCGACTTTAGAGTTACAATAGTTTTTAATGTAAATGTAGCGGGTGAGTCATTAAGGAAGGACGCCGGTTATATCCCAGAAACCGCTTATGTTACGACTTCAAAAAAAAAATGCTTCAGTAAATGTGGCCAAGAGAAAATGCTGGAAATAATTTTAAAGTTTGTAAATAGACCGCTAGGTGGCGTAACTGCTGTAGTAAATTAAAAAATGTCTAATAAGTAACAGAAACTTAAGGAAAAGGTATATTGGAAATATCGTAGTTGTATTTTTGGGACAATTTTACCCATTTTTTGTATAAGAAGTTTTTCTCTAACTTCACAGGTTTTCCGTAGGGGGAGACAAACAGGTAATTATCTTCGGAACCAGTCATCGAATCTTAAAAAGTGATATTTCGTTGGAAAGGTCTTTTCTTGCGCTATTCGTTGATATATTAAACAGTTAAGTTTGATTAACGAACAAAAAACTAGAGGACGCTTTCCAACGATTTTCTTCAAAATATTAAATAGAATGGTATGTTTTTTTATATTTAAGTCAGAAAAAGCATAAAATTTCGCCTATACCCTGAAAATTTCAAGTCGATATCTTTGTTGGTTTCAATTTTATACCTACTTTAAGTTCAGATCCATGGTAATGATTTTGTAGTGCCACGATCATCCAATAACACTACCAGACCAAGAATGGATAATGACGATTTATCCATAGAAACATTAATTTTATCAATGTCCGTGTCAAGGAAATATTATCCTGGAATTTCCTCACAAAATTATCTCAGGTTTTGCGGTGGATGCGGGTGTATTGTGATACGAGTTTCTTTGACTTATTGCCCTCTAACCAGGAAGCATATGATATGCTGACAGTATATTTCGAGTGCATGCAGAATTCTACTGTTGCTACACGATTGTATGCGGCTCGTTTTCCAGAAAGACGGCATTACGAAAAGAGACTTTTTACTCGATTATCACAACGATTGAGAGCTACAGGAACAATTCATCCCCCAGTTACTCACAGAGCACGCAGATCCCGAACGGATGAAAGTAGCTATTAAAAAACCATAACTTCAATTTTAATCTAGATTACATCCATACCATGTAGTCCTTCATCAATCACTGACTGCAGCTGATTATGAGCAACGTTTAGACTACTGCTTATTGGCTGTCGAATATTCTCATAGATAATCAATATCTGTTATCGCAAATATTGTGGACTGACAAGGCTACATTCCGCAGTGATGGTGGAGTAAATCGTCATAACATCGTTATTGGTCCAGAACTAACCCTCGTTGGATGCAAGAAATTCAACATCAGGGCTGGTGGAGCGTCAATGTTAGGTGCGGTATTTTAGGAGGTCGAATTATTGGTCCTCACATTTTTGACGCACCACTTAATGGTGAAACGTATCTTAATTTCTTGCGGAACGATTTCTGTTACTTTTAGAAGATGTGCCGTTGCTTACTAGGCAGCGGATGTTTTTCCAACATGACGGCTGTCCGGCACATTTTTCAGCACGCGTGCGTCAATTTTTAAGTACCACTTTTCCTGATACATGGATAGCAAGAGGGAGCTTTTTTCTATGGCCAGCTAGGTACCTACATTTCCTTATTCATTCTTAACTTTAACAGCTTAATAACCATTACCATTGTTACCTTCTAGGTCCCCCGATCTAACTTGTTTAGATTTTTATTTTTGGGGAAGAATAAAGGACCTTGTTTTTACAACCAGACCAGCTACGCCTGAAAATATGGTCATTAGGATAAGAAATTCCACCCTCTCCACAGCGGAGATAGAAACCGCTGTTTTGTCAACGCAACAGCGGTTGCAGCTGTATATGGATAATGATGGCAGATAATTTGAGCATTTAGGTCGCCACTGAGTAATGGCGTACTACTCATCTCTAGTTAATTTTCGATGGTCCACCCGGTGTAATTATTAACCAACGGCAATAAACTAACCCCAGAAACTCGATGATAATAACTGCCAGTATTATTGAATTTCTGGGGTTAACTCTCGGGGCAGGGTTAACCCGTGTTTATAAAAGCTGGCCTAAGTAATAAACTATTATGTCAAAAAACTTTGCGTTTTATTGTTTTTGGATCTAAATTTAAAGAAGGTATAAAATCGAAACCAACAGAGATATCGACTTGAAATTTTCAGGGTATAGGCGAAATGCTATACTCTTTCTGACTAAAATATAAAAAACAAACCATTCTATTTAATATTTTGAATAAAATCGCTAAAATTTCAGCAATATTTGGAAAGCGTCCTCTAGCGGTTTGTTCGTTAACTTTTTAATACAGCAATGAATAGCGCAAGAAAAGAGCTTTCCAACGAAATATTTCTTTTTAAGATTCGATGACTGGTTCCGAACATAATTACGTGTTTGTCTGACAACTTTCGCAGCTCCCCCTACGGAAAACCTGTGAAATTAGAGAAAAACTTCTTATACAAGAAATGGGTAAAATTGTCACTTATTAGACATTTTTTTAATTTACTACAGCAGTTACGCCACTTAGCGGTCTATTTACAAACTTTAAAATTATTTCCAGCATTTTATCTTGGCCACATTTACTGAAGGATTTTTTTTTTTGGAAGTCGTAACATAAGCGGTTTCTGGGATATAGCCGGCGTCCTTCCTTAATGACTCACCCGATACATATCTAGTTTTTCAGATTCACTGTACCGAACCATCTTAAATCTTAACGTATTGAATCAGATTTCACTACTGTCTTATTAACCTAATATGTATAAGACCGTTCGAATAGAGTGTTTTCTTCCATTTCCCAAATATTTATTTCATTTTTAGCTTTTCTCTGTGCTATATAAAATTCCTCGTTTACAGTATCATCCTCACTTTCTGAATCACTTTGTTCAATATCCGAAACCTTCCTATCTTTCTTCGATTTCCACATTTTCATCCCCCTCATCACTGGCCACAGATTCGCTGTCAACGTCATTCTCCTTCATCATCATCATCATGTAATTCTAATAGCTCTTGGATATCTTTTGGATTATTGAGGTCATATAGTCTTTTTCCTGAAGGCATTGTAGTCTAAAATTACAAAACAAATAATTTAGAAACAATACACATTCACAGTGAAGGTTATTCGAAATTTATAATAGTACAGCGCGCAGTGTATCTAATAATAAAGCACTATTATCCCTTGCAAAACAAAGTATTTGTATTATAAAACGATAAATTATGTTCCCTCACATTTGTTTGTCAATGCAATAAAATGTTACTAAATTATTCAACAAAAAAAAAACATACCTGAGGACGCGCGGTGTATCTCACACATATTAACGTTAACAGATAGTCGTTCACTAATGCAGTTCAACGAGATCATACGAACAGGAACCTACTGTAACACTATCACATCTAAACAGAGACGCGAATTACAACGATATTTGCCGAACGATTTATCTGTCAGATATCCGCGCGTTCCGAAGGGTTAATAAAAGTTATTAACTCTGCATGGCGTTTTATTAATTACTACAAACCAACCCAAGTCAAAAGTCATGCAGTTTTCATAATAATACCTAAAGTGTATGAATTGTAACAACATGGTTTGCATAATGAGCGCGGTTATTTAACGTATGTGCGCTGGCATAATAGGAAACGGGACATGAGACATAATTTAACAAATCCTATGGAATTAGCGCTCTAACCACATAGGAAACGGAAAAATGCAGCCCGAGCGCCTTGGACCATAAAAAAGTCATTATTCTCTTAATACATAAATAATTATTTAAACGTTAGTAACGCATTTAGCAATGTCGCAACCAGCAAAAATATGAAAATTTTTTAAGCATCTTATTTGCCTTCAGATTGATGTGCCCTTCATTAGAATGAGATATCGTAATAGTATTTATTGCAATTCAATTATTAAGCAGTATGTAGTAAACATTGAATGGTGTCACCGAGTTACGTTATGAACAAAGGTAAATGCAAGCAAGCAACCTGTAGTAACGAAATAAGTAGCTAACATACATTTAAAAGATATAACGGAGTGTTAGTTACTTAAGTAGGGAAGTTAGTCAATATTGATCATTAGTAGCACATCAAGCCAAATATAATGTAAGTGTTAACTAGTACACGTTAGTTCTTTATTAATTATTTAATTCATTATACACCAACTTCCAAGTGCAACCCTACAGGACCAAGGTTGCACAACATGACGATCCTTGGCAGTACGTTTAATCCGACGCCGAGACGCTACCTGTGAAGATGACAACATGGCAAATGTGTAATTTTAATTGGGAAGAAGAAATGTACAGAAAAAAAAAAGTTAAGTTAAATCATGTAATGGGAAGCAGTCAAATTTCGTTAACATATCTTATTTTATAATAATATAACAAAGTAGTAAAAGCGTAATAATGGGAACAAATAATTCTAAGGAAGAGGAAGACGAAGTCTTTATAATACAATCCGAAAACAGCCGTGGATTAGCTAATAGTGTGAATTAACATCATGATGAGAAAGTGTTCACGTGGAAAGAAGATACACAAGGAAATATTAAAAAGTAGTGAAAATTTTAAATGTGATGAATAAGGTTTAAGTTAAAATACAAAGTCAACAGTTAAAAAAGTAAATATTATGATAGTAAATTTATCGAGTGCGAATCAAATTTACATGGAGTCAGCGTTAACAAGTGTAATAGTGGAAATTGTGTAAAACAGTTTAAAAATGTTAAGTGTAGTGTTACTCAATCAAATTAGGATATTGTACAGATTAAGGTGAGTCATTGGCTTTCTTTCTTTTATTGTTTGTCTACACGATTATTTACAATTTGGACGATAACTGTGTTATTTTTATTTTGTTTTCTATTATTACATATCTTTGGTTATTAATAACTTAAATAAGATTACAGATGAGATAAGTTTAGTCATAGAAAATGTAATTCTAAATGATAGATTAGTAAAAAGTAAAAGAAAAAGGAGGAGATTAGAGGTAAATTAGTAGATCTGTTCAATAAATTTCAAAGTTTAACTCTTAATTATTATAAAGAAAGTTATTTAAACGATAAAAATGTTGATAAAGCTATTAAAATTATCTTTCAAGAAATTCATAAAAAAATCGTTTGCAATTATTGAATGCATGGATTACGTACATGAACGCATTGGTACACATATTATTAAAGAAGGGTTATTAGAAACAGTAGTAGATGATATCACAGAAGAGGAAGTTGAAGAACTAGACAAGTAACTACAAGTTAGTGTCGCAACGAAAATACCAGCAACAATGCCTCTGCAAAGAAAATAGATTCATTTCTCAATGGTCTTGAACTTTCAAAATTAAATATTGAAGGTCATGAAGATATAGTTAATGCCTTAATAAAAACTAGACTTTCAGGTTACGCTAGTAATTTAATAGGTACTGCAGATGACATTAACACAATTATAGGAAAATTGAAGAAAGGGATACGAAGAGATACGATTGAATTGAATACAAACGCTCTGCAAAAATGTAAACAGGATTATAAGGATGGTATCACATATGCAATGGAAATAGAAAATCTAACAGTGGAACTGAAGAAGTGTTATGTAGATGATATCTGATAATTTAGCCAAAAAATTTACTCTAAGCGCTACTGTTAAAACAAATGTAACAGACAAAAGAGAAAGAATTTTTTCTGAATTAACCGAATTTACGTCACTAAAGCAACTTGTTAAACAATTTCGTTAGTTGTCTACTGAAAAATCGACAATTAATGCTTTCCGCATGTCGAACAGAAGAAATTATTCTAATCAAGACAATTTTCTAGGTCGGAACTACTCAAATGGTTACAATCGTGGAAATTTTAGTGGCTTCAGAAACACCAAGCAACATCATAACGATAATATTTATCACAACAATAAGTATAATAATAACAACTCTTTATATCAAATCATGATCGGCAACAACGTGGAATCAATGATATTATAATCAGCGACGAACAAATCAAGATTCTGGCGGTATACTGTTTACAAAATGCAGGATCAACATACTCAAGATCCACAGCCAGCGGAAAACTACCAGAACCACTCTCAAACTGTTCCGCTGGGAGGCGAGAAGTAAGATGGTTCAACTTGGACTTAGGATTAAGTAATTTTAGAATGTAAAAACACAGATAACTAGTGATAAGGAGTTAACATTTATAGTGGATTCAGGAGCAGACTATATTGATTAAACGAACATATGTGAATCCAAAACAAACTGTAAATTTTAGGAACACAAGTAAAATTCGGGGTATAAGTGAACAATTAATACAATCCATCGGAACAACATATACAAATGTAATGTTTGAAAATGAAATCGAAATTTATCAAAAATTTCACATAGTGAGCACATTTCCTTTAGCAAGTGATGAAATTCTTGGTAGAGATTTCTTAAATAAATTTGCATGTACATATTGTACATGCTCCAAGATGCGAAGTTTTGAAAAGAATTAATCCGGATAAAGTAATTGAAAAACAAGAACTGAAGCCGGGAGTATTTATTGATTCAAGTATTATTTCTTCTAGTGCTCCATACGTTTAAATACTTAATGTAAATACGGAAAGTGTTAGTATCGATATCAATAATATCATGTTAGATAATTTAGAAAACTATTTTGTTTATAATACACAAGCAACATCTAAGAGAAAACGGGTAAATAAGTTATTTAGTGAATTCAATTTAAGTGAGACGCCTGATTATGCGATAGAACAGTTAAAAAAGTCGTGTGCGGAGCATGCAAACGTTTTCCATCTGGAAGGTGATCAATTAGTATGCAATAATTTTTACAAACATAAGATACGTATGAAAAACAATCAGCCTGTACACACTAAAAATTACAACATTCCATATAATTTAAGAAGTGAAATGGATCAACAAGTGAACGAACTGATTAAAAATGGTGTAACAGAAGAAGCTTTCAGTCCATATAGTTCGCCATTACTTTTAGTGCCAAAAAATCAACTGATGGGAATCAAACGTAGAGAATGTGCGTATACTTCAGAAATCTTAATAAAATCATCATCAATGAAAAATTTCCAATTCCAAAAATTCCAGAAGTACTCAGTAATCTTGGCAAATGTAAATATTTTTCTGTTCTTGACTCTACTAATGGTTATCATCAAGTTGAATTAGAAAAAGAATCGTTGACAGAATGGGAAAGTCAATGGTAGTTCATAAAGATAGACTATAAATTTTTATGAATAGTGTTAGGTTAGTGTAATTGTGGAATGAATTTAGAGCTTGAACAGTGAAAATGACTTGAAGAAAGTATTTATACAGAACACTTGAATCTTTTTTTGGTATGTATTTTACATCCTATTATTTATTCTTTATGTTTATGTTTATTATGTACTAATGTTTATACATACAGTTAGTTTCTTGTGGATAAAAAAAAATTGTAAACAAAAAATTGTTTTTCTCCACCAGGAAGGGAGATGAAATGTCCTTCGTGTAGTAACGAAATAAGTAGGTAACATACATTTAAAAGATATAAAGGAGTGTTAGTTACTTAAGTAGGGAAGTTAGTCATTATTAATCATTAGTAGCATAAATATAATGTAAGTGTTAACTAGTAAACGTTAGTTCTTTATGAATTATTTAATTCATTATACACCAACTTCCAAATGCAACCCTACAGGATCAAGGTTGCACAACAAGATATCGACAAAGCCTTAATTGGAATTGGCATTAATTTGTATGAGTGTAAAATAGCATAGTTAACGTTTAAATAGGTGGTGCATTTCCTTGATATTTTGCTATAACCGATGTGCGTGCGATTTAAACCACCTCATACGTGCGATTTTAAAATATTACTGCATGCGTGTGAATGGCCGAGTTCTATAATTACTCAAGAACGACTACAATGTATCCGACCACGGCGTACAGTACGCCGTGATCCGACGCATTTCATTACAAAATTCTATCCACAATCAATTTATTTTTAATTGGGCCATACACAATGCAAAGAGTATTAATATTAAGTAGCACTTGAATCTGAGTTTTCAATTTGCTGGCAACGCATTTAGTAACCCTTAAAACATGAGCTTTTTTGAAAATTTTTAAGCTTTTAACATTTAGTTTCCTACAGTTATTGGGGAATTTGCTTCAATTTAATACGTAATTTATTTGCAATGTTACCGTTTATAACAAATAGATTTTCCAGATATTTCGATATAATCGATGCGTGTTTGAGTTAATACATTATTCCAAGCGGTGCATTTTCTAAATATGATCTCACCCGTTTGGAGATTTATATCATGTCACCATAGTAGTGCGATTTATACAAAGTATCGCACGGTTGTAAATAAAACAATTTACATGCTTTTCGATGAATACATATTGCACTTACCTATGAGACCCCTTCCTTTGGGACAAGAACGTTGTACAAACTCCCAAATACAAATGAAAAAAAAAACATCCTCTCCGCCACATAATAGGAAATGTCAAAATATAAATAATTAATAAGTAGGAATAAATAACATTTACATTCTTAAATCACTTCAGAAAATATGAACATCTGAATGTTTATAATTAGTAAAAAAAAAACCCTTAAACGACAAAAACCTAATTAGTAAAGCTTTTGTCAATAATTGTGTATCAAAGAATAGCATTCAAGTAAAAGTATTTTCAACTTGTATAATTGAGCCACCGCTTCAGAGATGTCGGCCGGATAATTTATAAAGAACAGATGCCACGTTTTTAATATTATGCATTGAAAATGTTTACATAATTCGTTTTGTATTTAAGAAACTTAAATTAAAATTTTCAATTAAGTACTTTGAAACTTTGTAATGAAACCTTTGTGTTAGAAAAAGCTTTGAAATGCATTCATTAATTTATCAGAATGAATGCATTATCTTTTGATCTGTTTTTATAACTTGCCATAAGTTATTTTTAACATACTTCTTGTACATTATTTAATGGACTGTTTTGATTCAGATTTTTTTGTTGAAAAAGTCATGATACAAATACATGTGAGAAAAGAGTCGTCGTTCGGGTAAGCAGTCGAGTGTGAGAGGATGCCTTACTTTTATTTAAAAAAAAAGCAAATACAGGGTGATCAATTTATACTCCGGAGTTCGATAACTCTGGTACCTTGAGAGTTACGAAAAAGTTTTAAATAAAAGCTATTCATAGTCACACTGCACATTTTAAAATTATATCATAATATACAGGGTATTTGATAATAAAGTCACAGCATATCAAATTTGTTTTTTTAATGCAACACCCTGTATATTATGTCAAATTCAATTAGGCTGATTTTCCCTATTCCAGTGATAAAGGTTTTTACTAAGTTCTACAGGGTACTTTTAAAGATATGGCCATGTTTATGTGAAAATTGTAATGCAATCGTCATCCTATATTATGTAAAATAAACAATTGAGGGCTAATCTCATGGGCAAAATAATTTCGTGATAGTCTGGTTTTGTTAAAACTTATCACTTTTGTGATCCAAAACTCACACCCATGATAATCTCGGTTATTTTAAATGGAACACCCTCTATTTTATATCATCTCTGAAAAGTACTTAAATAAGTGCTTTTACTCTTTTTAACCATTCCTATAACTAAATCGTACAGTTATTGATCTATTTAGATTTTTAAAAATAAAAGCGACATGTTTGGCATAACTTCAAATTTTTATTTTTTCATGACTGTAATGTATTATTTGAAAATACTGTAAGTTTAGTCAGCTCCGTATCAATACTATTATTTTCAGGTGAAAAAAAAAGTATAAACTATTGCAAATAAAACCAAAAATTGTTTAACAAAACTAGGTATAATAGAGACTAATGCTGGGTTGTACCGACGTATTTAACACAAGTTTAGTTAACTTATGTTAGTTAATCTCAAAATAAGCAATGTTCAGTTGCAAGGACCAAATTTTGTGCCAACATGCATTAGTTAACTCGATTTAACAAATCTCCCGAAGTTGGCGAATTAACAACTTAATTCGAGTTAAAATATAAAAAAAGATTCTTGGCGGGTAGTTTTTACAGGTTATGTTATTGAGCGTCTTAATTGTTCTAAGGTGTATAGGTTTTAAATATAGAAGTACCTATGGATTCTAGTAGTACAGATTCAAATGACGAGTTAAATAGTATTATACAAATGCTTCCCAAACCAAAAGTGTATCGTACTAGAGCAAATCCATTAACCTACTTCGATGATAAAGAGTTTAAAATGAGGTACAGGTTTTCTAAGGAAATAGTACGTGAAATGTTGGATGTTTTTGAGTTAAACACACTGGGGTACGCTACCAAAAAAAAACTTTCCCATCGAACCAATAAATCAGTTGCTGCTAACCCTTCGATTTTATGCAACAGGTAGTTTCCAGCAGGTAAATTGCAAGGTATTGAATTATTCCATCATTTTTCTTATATGACTTATATTTTAGGTGTTAGGGCGATCATCTACATGTGGACAAATCCACGGTATGTAGAATAATTCCTCGCATTACAGAAAACATTGCTACCAAATCAAGCGAATTTATCAAAATGCCGCAAACACAGAAGAAAATTCATAAAGTTTTGGACAATTTTATAACATTGCTCATTTTCCTCGTGTATTAGGATCAATTGATTGCACCCAGATTAGAATAGTTTTCTAGGTGACAGTGGATATGAATGTAAGGAATATTTGCTTACACCATTATTAAATCCACAAACACCTGCAGCAGAGAGATACGACAGGGCACATATTCATACTAGGGATACTGTGGAACGATGCTTTGGTGTTTTTAAAAAGCGATTTCCTTGCTTGTCAATAGGGTTACGAATAAAAGTAGAAAAAGCTGTAGAAGTTATTGCGGCTACTGCAGTTTTACACAATTTCGCAATAGATATGAAGGATATTGTTCCACCTGGTGATGATGTAGTTGAAGAGGCCATAAATGAAGAATGTATTATACCAAAAAATGTCTCGGTAGAAATGCCCTTGTGAATACAGTCTTGTCAAGGTAAATAAAACAACATTTTAATTTTTCTTGTTTTAATTTCTCCCTTTCTATTTGAAGAAGTACTTCTTCTCTAGCTTTTCGAGGTAATAGAATTTCATTTTCGAATTCTGAATGTATTTTGTCTTGCTCTAATTTTTATTTAAAAGTTTGAAGAAGTATTTCTTCTTTATTTTTTTTTATTAACAGAATGTCATTCTCTACCTCAGTTTTTATGTTTACAACATCTGTTTTTTTTTCTTTTTGATGATGTGTAGGAATGTATTTCAATATTTCATTTATTTTTCCCTGTAGATGAAGGGGCTATCTTTATTGTCTCTGGTACATCCGCTACAATATCTACAATGTACCTGTAGGAATTTTTGTAGGTGAAATAACGCCACATCTTTGTTTTCAATGTTTTATTAAATGTTTCAACTACAGATGCTTTTACATCAGGGTTATTTGTTACATTGAAATTGATATTTTGTTTCTTGAAAACGTTTTGTACACTGGCCGCCACAAACCCCTTGCCTTTATCCGTCTGCAGATTTGCCTGTGTATTTATTATCACTTTCCTTTAAAATATCGCTTAATGCTTCAATTACAGATGCTGCTGTCTTCGTTTTAAGAGCTCTCGCCCAGGCCCTCTTGCTAAACACATCAACAACCGTTAGTATGTAGTTGTATCCACTATTGTGTTAAAGTTACTTAAAGTTCGCATATCGAAAAGATCCGCTTGTCACAGCTCGTAAATGTTGCTCACAATATATTTATTTCGCGGAAATGTTTTTCTGGCAGGTTTATGCACCCTATAAGCCTTTTAAGCCTGCAGCCATTTTTTCACTTCACCATATCTACCCTTTAGACTTTAGAGCATTAACTAAAGGTGTTATACCCACAAACCCGGCAGGATGCTCTGGATCATAGTATACAGCATCCATGTTACGTTCTCCACGTATCCCAATCTAGTGAAAGTCTCCTTCTTCGAAAGGATCTTCGCGGGGTTTCCCTCGATTCACTATCGGCATCGTAATTCTCACCTATAGTTGTGAGGCTCGGTTCAATGTTAGGTGATACAGTAGCATCACGTCTTCGAGTATTTCCGATAAACTCTCGTGGTATATTTATTTCTTTAATATACGTCGCCAACTGTCGCCAGCCGTGTGGGTTTGTAGTTTTTCGCTATCTTAACGTTTCGTGAACCAGATCGATGATGTTAGAATGAGGGATGATCTCACCTTTTATTGTGACAATATACCTTTTATCCCAAAATACACCAACCGCCCGTATTCAGAATAAGCAAGAAATCAGTGACTTTCTTCCTGCATGAAAAAGGCAGTGTTGATACTATCTCGTCGCCTGCTAGACCTTTTCGTTTCGGCGAATCCCTAATATCATCTTCATCACCGCTGATTATTATACCAGCGAGTTGATGTAACTGATTGTACTGCTGCCATTTGTCATGATCGGTCATTCTGGTTTTTAATACTTTATCCATGTCGTTGCCCAACTGCGTTAATATGTTGTTTTGCGTGACATCTGGCGCTTGCAGACGCTGTATAAAATCCATAGGTAGCAAATGTTATGCGCACACTCGCAAATGCATTCCACCTGCTTACTATCCAGACATTTCAATAAAGCGTGCAGGATATCGGTGTTTTGAATTAATGCGTCAAACATCAAATATGATGTAATCTTTATGACTGTGAGGTTTAAACCCTTTTTTTCGCTATACATATACTTGGCAAATATCTTGAGGCCCGAATATGTTTGTTCTATAGCGTAGCACATCCGGTGTATTGTTTTAAATCGAACAATGAATATCCGTGAGGATTAGAAGTAGCATCTTGGTACGCAGCCTCTAAGGGTTGTCAGGTGAAATCTGCCTTGCCAAATGCTGTATCTGTGCCCTGTCACGTGAATTCTTAAACAAGATTATGTAATGAGCGTTGAGAGATATCTCGCTGTCAACGTCCTTGCTGAAATATGTTTTGCGTTAAGAAAAACACGCTTAGATTTCTATGATAACAACCCTTTGTAAAAACATCAACCACCGAACCGTTAGTCTCATGCATTAGATCGTCACTTATTATTAAGACCGGTTTTTTTACCGTCAAACTCTTCCATATCAGGTAATCCTTTTTGAAAATTCACTGCGAGATCTTTGAATAATGGCTGCGATTCGCCGTAAAACCAGATAATTTTTTCAAAAGCTGTATCGCAGACAGTTTCGATATTTTTTAGAAAATCAACGATAAAATACGATTTCCCACAACCAGATGGCCCCGCTACTATTGCAGAAAAGGGATGCTTAAACTAACCTTCCATCTCGAAACGCTAATCGATACTAAAGAATATTCCGTTATCATCACAACTTAAATACTTGGTGAAAAAAATCTGCAATCACAGGTATATTCTACTCTGTTTTATCGTGCTTATCTCCATCAAGATAACCCTATTTTGTTGCTGTCTTTTAAATATTTATTAAAACCAACACGCGCATCGTGCATTAACAATAATAGTTTGATGTATATCTAATTATAATGTCCAAGGGGCTACGACAAGAGGGCGCAGACCTAACACAGGTTCTTATAGCTCTCTTACAAGTTAGTATTAAAGCCCTTTATTAGAAAATTTCAAATTTCCCACCGTAACCATTGCAGAGCCTTAAACCTCCAATCAGAGCTCACAAACTGGGTGGGACTAAGTACCAATCCGTAACTCCATTCAGAACATTATATGCGCACGCATTTACCTACCTTCCAGGGGATGAACTTTAAAAAAGCTCAATACAATGTTACGTGTTTATCGTGAATAACGTGTATTTTCGATAACTTCCGCTACTTTTTCTAATGAATGAACTAATTAGTTACATCTAAATAAATATTTCCTTATTCGTTGGTGGAATGTTTTTAATTGCGTACCTCAAAAATTATTTTTCGTATCTCTACAGTTAAACTAATTTATTTAACGTACACATCTTTTTTATTCCTTTATAGATATAAGTTGCGCCATCTCGAAGATTTAGGGTCATTTAATAAAGTTTGAAAAGGAATCTTGTTTTTAAAGACAACAATGGGATATCTGTAAAATTTATTTATCAAAATTTGGTTTTAACATTCTTATCTAGTTTGAATAGTTTTGACAGGTTTGCAATATTGCTTTTGTTAGGGCATTGTTCCTGATCTTTCTTTTACTTAAGACGCCATTTTCCGATGGGAGATTGATCTTCAAGAAAAATTTTCCTTCCGTTTATAAGATGTTTAAGCATCGTTTCTTTGGAAAATTTTCATATAAGGTAATGGTTTTGGTATAAAACCTTACGACGCTTTACAAGCGGATTTTATTGAAATTTTCAATCTTCATATCCTCTGGTAAGTTTAACACATGTTCGACAACTTTTAGTAAATCGATTCTTTCATTTAGGCACTTTCGCACGATTAATTAAATTTATAACATAGGTCTGTGAAACGAAATCATCGCTATCGGCTCTAAACATCTAAAAAGAGGTATGCTTGTATAAGGTAATTAGTAACGTACTTACTTGTATCACTTTCAGCGCCTTGATACCGGCGAAATAAACAGCTATTCTTTATTTATATACATAACTAGCAAATTGGAATGCACTACCGATCACCTCCGTACCTATTCCTACTGGAATGCTGGCTCTTAACTACTGATTAGCTGTCTTGGTTCCACAAAGTAACTACCACCTTCGAAACACGAAGGGCATTTACAGTTTGGTAATTCTTCATCAAAGGTCATAATTCTTTATTATTCAATATACACAGGATTTGTGTAATGAACAGTGTATTGCTAAAATTAGTACAACAGAGTTAGGTTACATTTGGGGTTTACTTACTTGTAACAAAAATTTATCATTAATAATAACATTATTTTACTGGAGGCTAAAGTGGTTGAATAATTTAGAGTTTGATTTGTTCAATTTGTAATTTCTTTCTGCATACAAAAAGAAGAAAAAAACCACACCTATTATTCACTGGGACGTTGACCTACTTAGTTCACTACCTTCACACGGTAGTTGCGCGTTGAAGCTCCTGTTTGTAAAATACATTATATACAGGGTGGAACAGATATCGAGGTCGTATGAATTACAGTCATTGTTTGAAACTGTATATATATTTATATTCAAATTTAGAATTTCTGTAACTTTTCTGTACTTTGTCTTTCCTTAATATTAATTATTTGTCATTACGGATAATTTTGTTCAGAGCAGGTTTTGCTGTAATAAAAATTTCTGTACTATTGAATGTCTTGCTGCCATTCTATGCCTTGCACTGAACAGACTATCCAGATATTTCTATTTAATACCACTTCTTAGGGTTTTAATAAAATTCAAGAAACCGAAATTAAAATCATTGGGGATGTAAATTCTATTTTGTGAAACGTAGGCAAGCCGTTTCAAAAATTAAGCACTACTATTTTCATTGTGGATCTATTTTAGATCGCACTTTATGGGTTACTTTCGCCCTTTCGGCTGCGATTTGTAAGTACTACAACCGTCGGGAGCGGCACAATTAACGAAACTTTTCTTTTACATTTAGGGTTCGATTAACGAACTAAATACATTTAGTTTTTTTCTTTGTGGGCATCTGCGACGGCTCACCACTTGCCATCGTCAGGGCTGAATTATAATTATGTTGTAAGTTAAGATTGTTATGAATACTTTGGGGGAAAACTAGCATAGTATCATATCTGTTTACGTTCGATATTTATTCGACAAGTATTAATTTGAGTTTAAATTAAATTAAATAAACGATTACTGTGTGGTTGTTCGGGTAAAAGTTTGTCTCTCTTTAAATTGTTCCTTTTTTTTGGAGCACTACCTGTTTCAGGTTTTACAGGGCCTGCCCTACTCTACTCCTCTTTTCCTTTTCTTTCCTTTTCTCCCTTTCCTGACTAAAACCTGTGGCGCCTATCCTTTAGTGGCTATCTAACCACGTCCACAACATCGTAGCTAACCTCCAAAACCCCACGCATCCAAGTGCTCTGCGGTCAAACGACCGTACGCAGGAGTTTAGTCGAGTGCACTTTCCAAAAAATGTTTACATGCAGGTTAGACATGTAGCAACAAATTAGGGTGAAAATTCCATCAAGGGGCTGAAAATGGTCTCCGAAAAAAAGCCGTAGGGGTGAAATGACAAAAAGGTTCTTAACACAACCAAAAGGGCTCTAATTAGAGTGAAAATTCCATCAAGGGTTGAAAATACCCTCCGAAAAGAAGCCATAAAAAAGGAGTGAACTGACAAAAAGGTTCTTAACACAACCAAAAGGGCTCTAATTAGGGTGAAAATTCCATCAAGGGTTGAAAATGGTCTCCGAAAAGAAACCATAGGGGTGAAAAAATACGATCCCCACGTGGGCATATAAAAAGTGAAAGTTAAAAGTGCCCCCAGAGGTGACGTCACAAAATCGAAGATAGCAGCAAGTGTCGGTATACTATTTATATTATATTTTAAATGTTTTTTAGATAGGTATTGATTACTATATATATTAATATTTTCATTACTTCAATTAATTGTTTATTTTATTTCAATGAAAACTTGAATATTGTGTGCAAATATGTCAGGTTTGTTTAATAGTAACATACCTTATATAAAATAATTATTTGACCAATAAAATTTATTGCACAATGGCTCAATTTGACCCTTTAACAATGATGAAAGTCTTGCCTGCGACTCACTTTCCTTTACTGGCAGGGGTGGCCTCCACCTGTTCTATATATGGCTGCCTGTAATTATAGAATTTCATATTTTGATATTTACAAAAATTAAAGGCAGTATTGACAAGCAGCAGTCACGTTCAATTAATGCTTACTTACCTTGTCATCTGCTTTGTCCTTTTACAATTTTCTTTTATAATTATTGTATGCACTCTTCAATTGCATAACGGAACGTGGTCCATTAGTAGATATTGCATTGAATTGTTCTGCTACCAATTGCCATGTTTCGTTCTTCCGTTTTACGTTTACAGCGTCTGTACGCTTGCTTTCTATACAAAAAATGTCGGAGTTTGTCACTATATTTATTAATATTTCTTTGTCTTACTCCGTAAAATTGGAACCTCTTTCACGTTTTTCTGCTTCCATATTAAACTTTAAAAAACCAGTTAGTTACTTCCAGAAGAAATAACAAACATAACCAAACTAATGTCGATGTCGGTAGAGGTTAGATTACCTAATTAATATAAACGCGCGCAAAGAACTTCTATGTTTCTTATAAATTCTCCAATAGCAACACGATAATTCGTGACGTCATGTGTGACGTACACTTTATACTGCATTTAACTAAGTTTTAATCTAACATGAATTAAAAATATGTCTGTGCAACACGCATAGTTTTAATCTGCGTTAAAATTTAAATAGCGTTTAACTAACATGATTTAACCGATTTAATAACGGATGTCGGTGCAACCCAGCATAAGAGTAATAAATGAATTAAAATAATATTTAGGTAACAACGTTTTGATCTGGACATTAAAACATTGTAGATTGATCAAAGTACATACCTGCATTTTACTGAAACACTGTTTAATCGGCCCACAATCATTTTGTTGACCACATACACGTCATCAGGAGGGCGAACCTAAACTTTTTAACTAGTATTTCATCACTCGACGATCGTTTCATTGACACTACATCGTCATCAGGAGGTTGAACTTAAATCAGTTTAATCATAGTGACGAAATACAGTGTTTCGATGAAGTGGTATTTATATTATCTGTTCAAAGTGGCCCCCCATTATATTTAAACAATGTTGTAGCCGATATTTAAATTCTCTACTTCTAGCCATTGGGATACTAATGTTTTGGAAAACCACTCTAATTCTATTTTTCATGTCCTCTAAAGTAGTTACAGGTAATTTATATACTTCATGTTTCACATAGAAAAAAAATCTAGTGTTGTTAGATCAAGCGATCTTGCAGGCCACGGTATTGGTCTTCCTCTACCTATCCATCGTCCTGGAAACTGATGTTGTAGTGTAGTTGACCGTGATTCAGTGCGTTATTATGTATGGGAGCAACATCATGTAAATACCACGTGCACTGACGTATACGCGGGGGAACGTTTTCAAGAAGCACAGGAAATTGATTTTCCACGAAATCTAAATAAACTTCACCGTTTACCGTTTTTATTTTTACCGTTCCCTCGAAAAAATATGGTCCAATCATGAAATCGCCACGAATACCACCCCAAACATTTCAGAACCATCTTGTTTGTGAAGTAGTAACTATTACATCAAGATTTTCTCTTGAATAGTAATGAAAATTATGTCTATTTAAACATCATGGAATGTCGCCTCATCCGCGAAAAGTACATAATCAAAAAAATCTCTACCTGTACAGTACAGTACCTGTACGATTAAATCGATCTATCACTTTTTCGAAATTTCTTTTTTCAAGTAATGGGCGCTCTGGAAATCTCTCGTGATACACCCTTACTGCTAGCAAGCATTTTTTATCACATTCACCTAGTATCCATATCATATCGACTAATTCCTCATTAGAAAAATTCATGATGAACTCAAAATTTGTACGTTAATAACAAGGAAATTAACCGAATCAAACTAAAATATTAAATTTACAAACTTGATAGACAAGTGTCAAATAATACTTCACAGTCATGGCAAACTGTAAAAAACTTACAGTACAAGAAATGTCACTATATTTTTAAAAATCTAAATAAATTAATAAATGTAAGATTTAGGTATAGGGAATGCTTAACAAGAGTAAAAGTATTTCTTAAGTACTTTTCAAAGATGATATAAAATATAGGGTGTTCCATTTATAATAACCAAGATAATCATGGGTGTGAGTTTTGGATCACCCTGTACAAAAAATAAAAATTATCATAAAAGTGATAAGTTTTAACAAAACCAGGCTATCACTAAATTATTTTGCCCATGAGAGATTAGCCCTCAATTGTTTATTTTAAATAACATAGAGTGACGATTTCATTAGGATTTTCACATACAAATGGCCATATCTTTAAAAGTACCCTGTAGAACCTACTAAAAACGTCTATCATTAGAATAGACATAATATATAGGGTGTTTCATTAAAAAACAAATTTGATATACTGTGTCTTTATGAAATACCCTGTATATTATTAAATCACTTTAAAATGTGCAGCTTGACTTTATGAATAACTTTTATTTTTTCGTAACTCTCAAAGTAACGGAGTTATCGAACTCCGGAGTATAAGTTGATCGCCCTGTATATCACATACATATGTTGCTTTTACTTATTATTTACTTTAGATTATTTATGGTGACAATCCAACTCAAAATTTAGCAACCAATCGAAACAGTCTATTTTCGAATTTTAGCCAATTAGGATCTGATTACACTGGCAAGTTCTTACAGCGATAATACAGGTGAGAAAATTTAACAATAAACTGTATGAATAATAATTATTATTTATAACACAATTACTATAAACTACTGCATTTCGAAAAAAAACCTTCAATTTTCCTGCATTTTTTTTGGATTGTCTTGCTGAATCCAACTCGTGGTAGGAATCTTTTGGAAATTTTTATCCGTTAGAATCACTCGTTGTTGTTGTCTTTAGAAAATCGCCACTCGTGCTAAAGCACTCGTGACGATTTTCGTCAGTCACAACTATTCGTGATCTGACTGACAAAAATATCAGCAAGATTCCTACACCACTTGTATTATCTACGAAAATACAATTTCATCCATTATATAAATTAATTGCGTCTGCTAAACAGGTTGAATTCAATCTTGATAAAAGGAGGGTTATAGAAAGAAAGGTTCCAGCTACCGTTTGACGACGAGCGCAATTCTTCAAAACCTGGATCTGCAGAACTAGAAGTTGATGAAATACCGTTTAAAAATTCTATCGAAAAAATTTATACAAAGTGAACGTTATGAACACAGCCTCAATACCTTTCAGGAAAGTACTTTTCCAACAAAAAGTAAAAAACCGCTAGACTATGATCGGGAGGGAGCATCCTTTAGACTGAATTTAATGCCCATAATATCAACTCCTATGAGTGAGGTGCAACCAAAAAGTTCCAATGACACATCATCACGAAGAGTTTTCACACTAGCTTATTTTTGATTGAATTATTTTTGAAAGTATACATAGCTTTAATATGAGACGTACAGAAAATGAGATTTTGTAGAATGAGTCAATCAGAGAAGTCTGAGTAGCTGAACATGTCTTAAATAATTTAAATCATGACAATAAATTTTATAATTTGAAAAAACTCATTATTGTGTTTGTCCACAACTAGAAGGTATTTAGATATATAAACATCCAAATAACTTCAACAGACAGGAAGAAAATCTCGGATTAAATAACGTTTGTAATTAAATCACGTAAATTAAAGACCAAAGTCAATTAAACCCAAAGAAATACAGATTGTGAACAACATTCGGCACAAATGCTGACCAACACTCATGGAGCACGAAACTTAGTTCTCGGTCCACAACGAAATCAACATGTTGGCCAAATACAACTCAGAATATCCTGTTAATACGTCTATATTTACTCTATTCCAGATAATCTCACTAATTATCCAGTGGAATTATAAACAATCCAGACCTGTATATATAAAAACCTGACCTGTACATAAAATTCCAGTTTCCTGTTATGAGCTTTATTTATAAGCAATGTACTAATAATTATTACCTATTAATAATTCCTGCCCTGAGTTCAATTCACTTAATTGAAATAAACAATTAATATCAGACAGCTGGTTATTACCAGCACACTAACTTGCATACCTAATTACAAATGTAAATACACTCACCTGTCAATAACTCTCTTCTACGCATGACTTCATGTTACCCTTAATTACCCTGATATCACCAGTTCATTGTAATTAACCATTTTAGTAATGAAAATTTCCCGTATTACTAAAATATCTGTTTCATTATATATTTACAGTAATGTACATAAGCGGCGTACCATAATGGTTTGACTACCAGGGGCCACAGAATCATTTTTAGTTTCCAGTTTATTTATTTAATCGTGTATTACTAAGTTTATTTTATTATTTCCTTTTAGAGTTTGTTATATTTTATATTATTATAACAGAATAAATTTGTTATAACCTGATTTGTTCTTAAGTTTATTCACAAAGTGGTGACAGTCTTTAATCCGGACCCGAGAAGCAAAGCAAGGGCAATATAAATATTAACATAAACAACATAATATAAAAGATTCAGAATTTTCTTTCGCTTAACAATTGAACTACCTTAATACACCATTTTACTCAAAAAAAAAACAAAAAACAAAACAGCAACTGTGGGAATATGCGAAATTAAGGACGGACAAATGATATTCCAAACAGGCTGGAATGCCGTTGGAAAATTAAAAAAATAAAAAGGCGGTGCCACATTTTATTTCATCCCTTAATATCCATTTATTTACCTCTAGAGGTGCAAACGAAAAAAAAGCTGGCACAAACGATTTTGTTTAGATTGTCGTTAAAAATTAAAAAACTTTAAAGGGCGGTGAAAGTTGTTTGGAACCCCCTTCACATTTTTCCCTTGAGAGAAACGATAAAATGGGTGGCACAAACAATGCTACATTTGAATAAATTAAAAAAAGTGTATCTGAATGTGCGGTACCGGGTTCACATAGCTGCAAAAATGTAAAATTGTATATTGGTCTATCTATGTGTAGCAAACTTAATGCAAAAAAAGCATTTTGATATCTTAAGCCGTTTAGGAATAATCACAGGGTAAAACAGACGAAGAAAGCCCACAAAACAGTAAATTTTTTTTTAATTGGCTGAAAAGGCACACGTGTTAATTCTAACTTTTGGGATGTCTAGATTTTTGCTGTTTTTCCTAGACCCAGCCATCACAACATATACACTTAAAATTAAAATTAGATCAATCTATACATTCTGTTTTCAATGTATGGTAATAATTACAGTCTCTAAGTAATAATGGAAAATTATGAATTGTTTGTGGGATTTGCTCGGATTTGATTAGAGCTTAACTTTGCACGACATTAAAATTAAACATTTTAAAACTTGTTTTTTAATTGTGGCATTTTTCATTGTCCGCCTTCATCCGTAATGTCATTTTGAAGGCGATTGAATAATATTTAATGTATTGTCTATTTATCGCTACTACAATAAAATAATATTCAATAGTAGGCTTGTAAATACATGCACCTAATTGTTATAGCACGCTTATTCATTGCGTTTTCATATTTTATACGTGTGCGATTTGTGTATTTTATCTTTAAATACACGATTTACAAACCCAAAAGATAAGTATTTTTAATTCCCTTTTGTACAGGGTGATTCATTAAGGGTGGCGACCGGCCGTATCTCGGAAACTGCATGTCCTAGAATTTGGGGAAAAAAATTCTTATAACAAAATCGGCCCTAAAAGAACGATTAAAAATGTTTTAGTCATTGCTTTCCGTTAGGTGGCGCAATCTATAATTTACAAAATGTAATTGCATTTTTTACAAAATATTCCCTAATTTAGGTTGGTAAAAAATATCAAAACCGCGAACTGACATCGCTTGTCATTCCAAAGATATTGCCATTTTTTGATGAGTGTTAATGATTGTTGGCTAAAATTGTTTTGAGAATAAAATAGTAAGTAAAATCGCATCACAAAAATATGTATTAACATAAGTAATGAAACAAAGCTAAGGAAGCTACTCATAACAGAAATTTACAAAACGCACCTACTACCTAATTATTTTAAATACTCAAAATGCTTGCCATCATTTGCTATGAACAATTTCAGACAGTAAAAATGTAATCCTAAATCTCTTAAAAGGTCTCTAATAGTTTTATGTGTGATGTTAAATTGTTTGGAGATGTTTCAAAAATAATCAATTTACCTTTGGAAATAACACTAATGTTTTATTATTGCTTCCTTTTAAGTTTTTATTGATGTCAAATTGATTTTGAATGTTTGCAAACTAACTCTTTTATAATGCCGTGTTTTTCAAACGAAGAGGCAGGTGATATGTTTAGTGTGTATTTTAAAAGTCTACAAAATGAAGTAATTGCTGAAAGGGAATATGCTGTACGATATCCTGAAAGACGGCGTCATTCTCGGAAAGTATTCAAAAGATTGCGAGAAACCAGCAACGTTCAACTTATCGCATCAAAAAATAGGATATGTAGAAGTCGCAATGAAGAAAATGTTACTAACATATTGGCGTATGTTAAATCTGAACCCCATTTAAGTATTCGGGAAATTGCAAGAGATCTAGGGTTGAATTATTCTTAGGTGCAAAGAATATTAAAGGATGTTAAAATGTATCCATATCATGTTATTTTACACCAGGAGTTAAAAGAAACACATTGTGATAGACGACTTGACCATTACAACTGGTTAAAAGAAATGTCGAACGATGATCCAGAGTTCCTATCTCAAATATTATGGACGGATGAGGCTACGTTTTCTAGCAATGGCAATTTGCACAATTGCCAATACTGGTCAGCAACCAACACTCACTGACAAAGGGAAGTGAATTACCAAAATCGTTAGAGACTAAACGTATGGTGTGGTATTTTAAATTAAAGATTAACCTTTTTTCTTTGACGGAACATTAACTGGAGAAAGGTACTTGGATGTTTTAACGAATGATTTACCAATTCTCACGGAAGATATTACTATGCAAAACAGATTAGACATGTGGTACCAACAAGATGGTTGCCCCGCGCATTTTGCAGCAGATGTCCGGGTTTATTTAGATACTGTATTTTCAGATAAGTGGATTGGACGTGGGAGTATTTTTCCATGGCCGGCAAGGTCACCAGGTCTTATGGGGAAGAATCAAAGATTTAGTTTTTAAAACACGTCCAACTACACGTGAGGATATGAGAGATAGGATTCGGGAAACAGTTCGAAGTATTTTCCTTTCTGAAATTGAGACCAGTGTTAATTCCACTATAGAAAGACTGAATTTGTGCATAGCAAATGATGGCAAGCATTTCGAGTATTTAAAATAATCAGGTAGTAGGTGCGTTTTGTAAACTTCTGTTATGAGTAGCTCCCTTCGTTTTGTTTTATTTATGTTAATAAATATTTTTGTGATGCGTTTTTACTTGTTATTTTATTCTTAAAACAATTTTAGCCAACAATCATCAACACTCATCAGAAAAGGGCAATATCTTTGTAATGACAAGAGATACTAGTTCGCGGTTTGGACAGGTCAATAAGTCATCTTATTTGGCTCTTTGTAAGCTGGTTAGTAATAGCATTTTATTTGGAATTTCTCAGAAAAAATCATAAACAGAGGCAGGTGTTACATACCGCCCTCTAGTTGCCTACTAAAAAATTAAAAGTGTTGTTATTTGTTTGTGGAATCTACATTTCTCTTGCATGGAGTCTACGTTTGTGAAAATCGATTCAGGCATATGGAAGTTACAGTCTTTTTATGTTAACGACAGAACACTTCCCCCGTCACTTCAGAATAGGTGATACAGAAAAATGACATCAACAAAAGTTGTAGAATGACAGTAGTTTCTAAAATTGATATTTTTCACCAACCTAAAATAGGAATGTTTTGTAAAATATGCAATTATATTTTGTAAGTGATAGATTGCGCCATCTAACGGAAAACTATGGACTCAAACACATTTTTAATCATCCTTTTAGGGCCGATTTTGTTATAAGAATTTTTTTCCCAATTTCTAGGACATACGGTTTCCGAGATACGGCCGGTCGCCACCATTGATGAATCACCCTGTATAGTCTCCAACTTGAAATTCAGTAAATTTAGCAGTAGTTTTCATCTCAGTAGTTTTAGTAATTCTGATAAGATCTCATATACGAGTATTTATTTTATTTGACTATTGTTCGGCACCCATTTAAAACACACAAAGAATCATCATTAAACTTTTATTAGAATCTAACAAATATATTTGACAATGAAAATAATACTGAATGAAACCGAAATATACATTAAAATTTATTTTTTAAAATAAGGGGTAAAAAGCAATTACTTACAACTTTTTCATGGATGTTGAAATATATCCTGCCATATTAACTTCCTCTTATTTGAGAAAGCATTAGTTAATGAAAGGAGTTCTATTCATATAAAAATTCTTTGTAGAAGTATATTTAAAATATTCTATAAAATATCACGAATGGCGCTTGATCTTTCTTTATATAAAACAGTAATACGATAGCAAAGAGGAATATTTCTATTCTGTATTTTAAAACGCTTCATATTTGAAAGTCCGTAAAATATTAGCCAGGCAATTTCTTGTATTAAAAATTATTGGTAAATAAGTGCAAGGTGGAGTTGTTTTCCACTTTATTCAAAGGAATGCAGGAATAATTCCTTATTATCTTTGTTTCTTGAGGCAATCTTAAATATACAGGTCTCCAATATTTTCGTGAAACGTGGGAAATTGAAGTTAAACAATATATCACTCCGCTGGCTTGAAATTAAGTAAAAGGCCAAAATTCACATCAATCATGTAGTAAGTAACTACTAACACAAAATAAAAAAAGTTTATTTACAGAAACTTATCATTAATTACTAGGAAATTTACAGATATTGACAGGTCACCTATGGAACGCAAAATGTTATTTGTAACCCGAGCGAACAAAATGGCCAGGAGAAGGAAAAATGGCGACGCTAATTTAAAATGTTGAGATACATTAGACCGGACTATTTATAAAGACGTGCAGTCTTGATTATGTACAGCGGTAGCGCCATTAATTCTTAGTCGTAACAGTAAAGTCATCTTGGAAATATATGCGCTAAGCGTTATAAAAATACGTTCAGTAGCTTGCGAGGAGCAGGCCCGGAAAGTTTACGATGCAGTGAAAATGAGCGACATACAGCCCATATTCGTTTATTTGTGAAGCTTTGTGAACCAAGCGATGATGAAGTATACAACTCCATCGTGAAATAACAATCGTGCATTAGGCAAAATAGAATCAAAGGAATGGCATAAACCTTAAAAGGAGCTCCACGGATACCCAATCGCACTAAAAATAATTGCGTAAAAATAGTCCCTCTATAGCCTGAATATGACTTTCCCATGGCTCTGCAAGACAATGCTTTAACGCTCAAAACAACTGTTACATGAAGCACGAAAAAGTACAATTTTGGCCTTCACATTTATGCAGAATGTAAAATTATGAAGGCACACTATTTTGAGGCAGTTCAAAAATTTAAATAAAATGTACCACACCATATGAAAATGTAAACTTTCACCATTATCACACATAATAAAATACTTATCTTTTTTGGGTTTTTTAATGGTGTATTTTAAATTATACAATCTAAACGTTTCGATAACACTTACAGTTATCTTCGTCAGTAGTAATATTTGTTAAAATTGTTAAAGATGTTGTAAACAATTTTCTCACAGTTGAAAAATTAAAACATAAAATCAGCCTGCTATCAATATAACAGTTTGAGAAACGTATAAAGCCAACTATAAAATTAAATTTTCCTAAAAGCATTTTCTCCACTTTAAAGTTGGTATCACCAAAACATGAATGCTTTTCTCCTTTAAATAATCACTTGGTCGACGTGCTGTGTGGGAGCTGGCATTGTCATGGTGGAGTATGATGTGACGTTTTTGGTTTTCCTAATTTCATCGATGACTTATGGTAAACAAATTGTTGTATACCATTCAGAGTTAATTATTCTTCGATCCTCTAAAGAAATGGTTGTGACGTGTCCAGTACAACCGAAAAAACAAGCGATCATTTTTTTTGAAGTGGTACGTACAACTTTTGTGGAATTTGGTTCATCTTACAACACCCGAACAGTGGATTGTTTTCGGTTCATACGAGTTTCGTCACCTGTAACGATGTTGTAGACGGATTTTGCAGTTCCTCGGAAAATTATTTAAACATTCCCTTACACCGTTTAACACGGACCTGCTTTTGAACATAAAAAATTATGCGGAATACATCGAGAACAGATATTTCTGAGAGATAATAAATTCTTAAAGTAAAATCGGATGTATTGCAGTCTGTGATATGTCAACGGATACCTCTATGTCGCGGTACGTCACATGCCGATCTTCTACACATTATCTTGTGGAATCACAACCGATTTTGATCGATCTTCACGAGATTCATCACTGACGAACGCACGACCCCAACGAAATTCTGTAAACCAATTATAAGCAGTCTTTCTTTTCAGCCGCCACTAATTTAACAATAACAAAGTTGAAATTTTACAAATATGTGGTTACACATTTCAATAGTGCCATCTAGTGGTCATTTGTAACAATATAAAAGGCAATCCCTCGTAATGGATCAATTAACTAAACCTTCAGCTACACGTTGAATTATTTTTCATGTTCGTATGAATATGAACATAGAATTTTTTTTAAAATAGTTAATTAATAAGAGTATAACAATAATCTCATAGAAAATCATTTTAGCTCCAAGATTAAAACCATCACTATAAGAATTATGACATTAAACATGTACAGATTGACATTCATTTCCTAAAGATTGCGTCGAAATATGTGTGTAGTGTTGCCATCTACTGCACTACAAAAATAAATTGCCCCTCTTAAATAACTTGGAGGTTTTACCTGCATTTTTAAAAGTGCTCTGGAAAAAACATATAACTTTGATTTTTCTAATCATATTAAAGAATTTGCACATTTCTCTTACGTTTCTAATTGAGAAAGTTGATTAGTCTTGAATTGTGGAGAAAATTTTACTCTTCCTCCATGAGATGACCAATGAGACGACGAGATTTTTAATTTTCTCCACAGGCATATCATGCACTTATCATGAATACCACGATTATACAACGTCGATGGTTATGCGCAACAGGCTGCTAAACTTACGACACTTAACCTATTACCGCAAAAGTCGAGAAAAAAATACGAATTAAGTTACAAAATGTTGAAGGATTGGTGCAGTACAAAGAATACGAATTCGTTCTCCGAAAATGTTTTATTATCGTATTTCTCCGAGATAGCAGATAAATACAAATCCTCCTCATTATGGTCTCAATATTCCATGCTAAGATGCACTCTTAGCATTCACAACAATATTAATATGGAAACTTATCCCAAGCTGCGGGCATTTCTAAAAAGAAAATCCGAGGGCTATCAGGCTACAAAATCAAAAACCTTCACTACTAAGGAAATTGACGAGTTCTTATGCTCTTATGCTCACAACAAAGGTAGGTTATCAACTGCTTAATAATATGCTGTAATATGTATTTTTAATAATTAATGATTATGTTTAAGGTTGCTCTTGTAATGGGTAATATGGGAGCGTGCAGAACTAATGAAATACATGCTACGAAAATAAATGGCATTGTTGACGTGAACAAAACTATGTTGGTGACCATTCTTATAACAAAAACGAAAACTACACGGAAATTCGCCATAACTGGAAAATTTTATAATGTTCAAAAATATAAAAATCTACGTCCGCCAAATATATCTACCGATAATTTTTTTTATAAACTATCAAAAAGGCAAGTCCACTAATCAAAATATAGGTATTAACAAGATGTCTAAAATGGGGAGAGATATAGCCAGCTACATAAAACTACCGGAAGCAGAAAAGTATACTGGTCACAGTTTTCGAAGGTCATCGGCTACAATACTAGTTGATGCAGGTGCCAATATTACTGCTTTGAAAAGACATGGTGGGTGGAAGTCCACATCAGTAGCCGAAGGTTATATAGGCAATTTCATGAATAACAAGATGGATTCGGCAAACAAAATTATCAACGCCGTTCAAGCTTCTTCTAGCAGCACTTCCCGGAGTACAATGGAAAGTGAAAAAACAACCAACAATCAAAACTTAAACATTGACACTCAGATTGATGTAGAATCGCCCCCTTTTACTATAATTAATTAATTATGGCACAGTTAATCTTTATGTTAACAATTAAAGGAGATATAATAATAAATATTCTATTTATGACTTAATTCTTTAATATTATTAGAAAAAGTATAGTGTTCAACTCTTGAGAAATGGTAATTACCATTCGAATGAACTGCTCCACCCGCCTTCGGCTCGTGTCGCAAATTTCATTCTCATGGAAATGACCAACTTTCTCAATCGTTGAACAATATACTATTCCAAAATCCGAGAGATAAATGAGCAACAGTAATATTAAGCCAACGGAACTCTCAAGAGTAAACTACGTTCAAAAAATTGTCTGTTTACCATTACTTTTATTTATACTTTATTTATATATCTAGTTTTCCAACTACGTGCTTTTACCGTCTCGAAAAAGTTGAACATGAAAGTCAACTATGTTCGAAAAATTAGATGCTTTTTCGGCTTACTATTAAAATGATTCCATTATTTGTACTTTATTGAAATATAGAGTTTGCGAATCAGATGTTCTTACCGTTTCGAAAAGGTTTGGCATTGTCGTCAGTAGGCGGGCCCACCTCTCAAGAGGTTTGGCAATAAAGTGGTTTTTATTCATACTTTATTTAAATATCCAGTTTTCGAACTGAGCATTTTACAGTTTCGAGAAAATACTGTGTCATCAACATAGGAGCCCGTTTCTTAAGAGTAAACTATGTTCGAAAAATTTAGCGGCGGCTTAACTGGCGTTAGTCGTGGTGCGGCCGACACTCCAGTGGTTTCTTTAGGGTCGCTGCGAAAATAATATCATCGGCATATTTACAATAGTTAACCAAAATGATCTTAATTCCTTATATAAAAAGAATAAAGAAAAAATGAAAATTAAATAAAAATACGGGAATACTTTAAGTACGTCCCTTCCTAGTAAAAATTGGAAGCGGGCCACGGATTTATACAGTTATACCAAAGTTATTACTCATTGGAAATATTTTTTAAACGGATAATGCAGAGGTGAATGGTTTGGTACCTGTTTTCTAGGTCGTTAAGAAAATCAATACTTTTAAATGCATATACCCGGCTTTATTTGTTTGAGATTTATATTTATTTTTATAATATAATTTTAAAAATATCTAACCAATTTCTTTAAAGGGGTTTTATTTAATAAACCGTTGTCGTCCTAATTAGTGTTGAACGCTAATTACAGGTAATTAGAATATACTAAAGTTATTTTTCGTAAGCAGTTGGGATTAGTGGCGGAGATGGTGGCTACTGCATTTAGAATTATTTTCACACGGGAAATTGAATAATGGATATTCTCGTCTTGAATATTTATGGACGGGAACGAATAATTCGTTTACCGCTTGGATACGCCGTACGTGTTGGTGGCGATGGTGCTGGCTACCTAGTGGGTCTCTATCTCGGGGCGATATAAGATATTTAAACCGTCGGGAACGCTCAGTCTACAGGAATATTTATTATACAGGCGGGCAGGATAAACAAAACGTTTTACAGGTTTTCTTATTAAAGAAGGTGTGATACAGAATCAATTCTTTAATCGGGGTTATTTCGCGACTTGCGAGTTAGGACGAATACGGTTTCAGGACTTCAAAGAAGAAGTAAATTGTTAAAACTGGTGATTACGTTAAGTGAGATAAAAGTTTAATAGTCACTTGTTTTACGTACTCTTTGCGGATTCTATCGCAAGTGATGGGAAGTTGGCGATCGAAATAATGGTCTGATCTTGGTCTGCTTCGCCACTTTTAATTCGTAGACACCCTGCACGTTGTTTAAATGACCTGGGGCGACGTACTTGTGTGAGTTTGTGGAGAGTGATTATGTGCAGAGAATCGACCAATAGATTCTGGGTAGTCAGAACGTTGCGCTGCTTGATCGACACCCTGGGGTCGGCAGCATTGAGACAGCAGCCTTTCTCTCCGACTGAGTAAGTGGAAAACTACTCTGGGAATAACACCCGGGGTGTCGTTGTCCATAAGTGTGTGTATAGGTGTTGTAAAATAAAACTTACATGCAAGGGGCGGATAATTCAGAGATTGGTTGTTGGACAAGTAGTGGGACTGGAGTGGGACGTAGCAAAATTCTTAATATTTTCGGAACAACATCGGGTGAGATAAAAATTCATTATTTGGGATTTCAACAATGTAACTAAAATCGTTTAATTGACAAATATTAATTAAAAAAATTTGGCAAAGGATTTCGTTTTTTTACAAGTTTACGAATTAGCTGCTCTTAGTGTTTCAAAGAATCAAACATTATCAGCAATGGATCCAACTCTCGAGAGTAAATTACGTTTAAAAATTAGGTACTCTTTCAATTAGCTATTAAAATGAGTTTGTTATTTACATTTTATCTAAATATGTTGTTCTTGAATTAAGTTCTCTTACCATTTAGAAAAAATTAAACACTGTCGTCAGCATTGAAGTCCGCCTCTCTAAACTTCAATTAAGGCGCTTTGATGGATTACCATTAAAATGATTCCATTATTTATATTATTTAAATACGTAGTTTCCAAATTAAGTGCCCTTACCGTAAAATCATTTTAATAGCAAACCAATCACCAAATTTTTGAAACGGTAAGCGTATACTAGATATTTAAATAAAGGAATTATTTTAAAGGAAAACGAAAAAGCACCTAATTTTTTAAACATAAGTTACTTTGACTAGTAGGCCCCTTCGCTGAACAGGATCTACAATTTTTATCGTAATGGCATGAGTAGTTAATTGGGATACTTCTCATTTTGTTAATGTGCGTATAAAGACATCATTTTCATGTCAAGTCGAAAAGCACCAATCGTTTAACCATTCTTTACTCTCCCTCAATAACAAAAGAATATATTAGTGTAAATATTTTTTAACAAGGTGAAGAAGCAAATGCTTCTAAACCTTCACCATTTTCAAACAATTTCATGTAAGTATACCGTGAAAGGATAAAATCTTATTACTCCTGCCAGCTCGTTTATTTTAATGATAGCCACACCCTCAATTTTTTTAAATAGCAAAGGGGTTCGTGTGACACTTTCAAGATTCCAAAAATATACTATACTAATAGTTTATGCTTATTTATTAACTGATTAAATAGTAAAAAAAATATTCCAACTGTCACATTAATAAATTTCAATAATGAAAACTGAAAATTTTACTTTGTGATGTTCAAAATGTTCACCATTAACCTGTTAGCAGTAGTATAACCTGTTTTTTGTTTCTTCTCTAACATTCTGAAACATTTCTCTACTTATGCTTTTACATCCTTGTACAATTTTCTGACGTAGGTCAGCAATGTTTTGTGGATTTGTCTGGTATACCTTGGACTTTACGTAACTCCACAAAAAAAATCTAATGGGGTAAGACCCGGTGATCTCAGTGGCCATTCTATGTGTCCACGTCGTCCAATCCATCATCCGTGAAAAACGGTGTTTAAATAATTTCGGACCCTGCGTGCAAAATGAGATGAAGGTCCGTCTTGCTGGAAAATTATGTCTCGGTGAAAATCTTGCGGACGATTCGTGATTATGTCGGTTATGGCAGCTGTTATTCAATTCTCCGACACATTGAGGTATTTTTCGCGATTTAAATTTCGTAGCGTAGCGGCTTCCTGCGTAATTCCATGAGTGCGTAATTGCTTTACAATACGCAATACGTACAATACTTACTTACCGACCATATACAGTCGGCCAAAAAAATATAGTAAATTATGCTTAAACGCGTCGATTTTGTATTTTAGTTGTTTTTTGTTGTTCGTTTCATGTATACAGAGAGGTCTGAAAACTAGTTATGACAGGGTACTTCATTTCTTCAAATGGGATACCCTGTATATTATTGCATCTTTAGATTTTTGAACAATTTTATTTTTCAGCAATTTTACAAAATTATAGAGGATATATGTCTCACAACTTTGATGATCATATAGGATATAAATCGTTCTATTACTACTACATTGGTTTAATCATAGAGCAAATAATAATAAAGAGATTCAACGCCATAGGAATCAGTGTAACCGCCGTAATGTTGGTTGCATTCATAAATGATGAGAAAAATTGTTAATAACCTTATTTGTTCTATGGTTTAATTAACATCAAAAACATAATAGATACTTGTGTTATAAGGATCACAATAACAATCATTATGGTAATAGCCGTGAATATTATCAGACGAAGCGTTAGCCGAGTGTGATAACACGACGTGTGCCATAATGGTTGTTTATCCGTATTTTATACAAAATTTTATATTCCGGAGTTTTTGTTTAATGAAATTTTCTTGTTGCATTTGAATTTACATAATAACAAGTTTTAGTGACGGCAAGTAGATTTCCGCCAAGTGTAAACGTATCTTAATTTAAATATTTTTGCCTACTATACCTATACATTTTTTTCATTATAGTACTTAGCACTATAATTAATTCGTTATAGTACTCAGTCCAATAAAGTGTCCTTTTGACACTAAACATAAAACCCTTAATAATGCCATTATGACACGCCGTAATATAATAATTATTTGTGGTTACTGTACAATTATTGATTATATTAGTAGTATTTGTCGATTAATATGACATTTTAATATTTTCATTTGTTAATATATTCAAAGTGTGCGTTTTGTTTACGAAAACTGTGCGATTTGTTTACCGTGCGTAATGAGCTATTTACCGAGGCTGTGTGTCGTGTGTATTTGACTATTTTCTACAGTGGTCGTAGGTAAAATTATTTGTGTATCATAGGCAACTTAACAGTAATTTATGTTTTAGGGGTTTGAATCAAACAGGGCAAATCATCAAGAGTGACTTTTTCTGAGAAATCAAAAATACTACATTTTTTCCTCTTTTAAACTCGACCCGGAGACATACTGTATAATAAGCTATACCTTTAAAAAAATTAGCAACGCAAGCTATTTTATTATTATACGCATAGAGTATACCACCCATCGTTATAATATAACGCGCCATTTCGGCCACTACCAAAGAAAATTCTAGAAGGTAGAAAAGACAGAGAGGTAGTAGAAAAAAAAATGTTAATCACTCAAGGAAGAAAGGGATACATAGATAGACAGAAGACTAAGCAAGCGCGTTGCTGAAGTTCTCGGAATGGAAAAAAGGGTGAATCTGGACGGTACAATCAGTACATTCAGATCTATAAAATTTGCTTGATGTTTTTATCAGATTTGTGTTTGGGAAAGTCTAAACAATATTACTTGTAATATGAGTTATGAGATGCACAGAAAATAACGTATTATTAAAAACAGTACAATAATAAAAAAAAAACAGGATGGTGTATTTAGGAAGACGTGACGGTGTTTATTCTTAGTGTAGTATTGTGGTTTTTCATTTGTTAATTTTTAATAACACATTTTTTTTGCATATATTACACTTCATAAGAAAACAAGTGTAGTATAGTTACGTAAATGAACAATAACAGAATAAAGATACTTTACTTTATTTCAAATCATGTAACCTGAAATCCTTACTCAAATCAATAATGTGTAAATTTTTTTATGCTGACTTTACGACGATGTCAGTTTCAATATTTCTATAAAATACTAAATAAATGAAGACCTAATACACAACACAGCTCCTATCATGTATAATGTAACTCGGTGTAAACCTTAAAATGAGTTTTCATCGATTTAGTTCTCCCCAACGTATTTTTCAAACATTCGTTAAGTTTAACTGACGGAATGGTATCTGATAGTCCAAACACAATTACATGTAGATACATTTTATACATCTAATTTAATTCTTCATTTTGAGTAATGGTTCCAATTATTCAAATCCCCTTTTCCAATGGACCAAAAAGTAAATTATGTTTGTTATTCAATTTACTAGCTTGAATTGTAGTAACCACTTTAATACATTTTTAAATAAATGAATTATTTAAATTTGTTCGCGTTTCTTAACTTAAAAGAAAAATACATTTAATGCATGAAAAAACAGTTGAAATATATATATGCTTAAAATAACACAGATGCTACAATGTCACATCCGTAGTATCGTTAAAAATGTAAGAAATTGCTTTAATAAATAATGACACCAGAAGTATGCATAAGCATACATAAATATAAATCCTACATAAAATTTCACCATAAAACTGTAGGTACCTGCCAGATAATGGACTTAAGGACACTGTATATGTTACATACAGAAACAAAAACTCATTAATGTGTAGTATATATATTTTTCTTCAAGCGATAGTGAATCATGCTATTCTTGATGTAGCTACCTGACGTAGAACTGCCAAACTTTTGATCGGAGATCAAATGTGGAAGTAATTTTTCCTACGAAAAAATGCGCAGTACCGTTGATTAATAGGTTCGCTTTGATTGAAGTGTCTTTTAATAGGATATCAAATGGATGAAAGCTGGGAACTTCAATTTGAAGCAATGTTATTTGAATAATTGTACCATCAATATTATACAGAAATAAATTATATTCATATCTTTTGGTTGTTTCCATTTTAGTTTGAAATTTGTCATTTCTAACATATGGTTTGATTTTGGCATTTCCCATTGCCTAATGCAATTTATCAATCAATTTGAGTTATTGCAGAAATTCACAGAGTACTCAATATTTGGAATAGAAAATGCAGATTATGCTTGAAGAAAAAATAGTATATTGCATTCGGTGCAGAAGTTTGACATTTTTCGCTCATTTTGCACTTCAGCTAGCGCCTCGGAGCCAAATCATATAAGCTCAGAAATGTCAAACTTTTACACCTAATGTAATAATCTACTATTCCTTCAAGCGTATTAAAATAGTTAGTGAATACACAATGTAAAAAGACGGTATTGTTTTAGAGTAGCAGCTAAAAATAGGAATAGGCTCCATGAATAACGCATGCGCTGTTCGGGCATTATGGACGGTGTTTGTCAATATAACCTAAAAATTTATTGTTTACTCATGCTGAATGTCTACACTTTGAAACTCTAAAAATATCGAGTAGTAGTGTTTGTTGCTTAATTTGTGAAAAAAATTTTTCGAAGCAGACCAATCTTAACATACATAAAGAGGTTGTACAGATCAGCTATATAAATGCTTAGAAGGTTGTAATGTTTCCTTTAAATCCACTATGGATATAATATACCACTTAAAAGATAATCATCAACATGATGCTGAAATTCTGGAAATTAAGTTCTCAAATTTAAGGGTAAGTCAAATAATGTAACTTTTTTGCCTTTAATTTGTAACATATACGTATTCGTTATTTAAGAATTTAGAACTTGGTTAAACAAAGAGGAAAGTGAGAACACCGTACAATATTATAAACCTACAGGCGTGAAAAAATCATTTCGGTGTGAAAAATCTATTTTTTCTAAAATCGGCATGAAAGTTGCTAAACGCGGACTAATTTGAGTCACGAAAGTTTGATTTTAATGCCTAGGTATGGAAGTAAAACTTTCATGCCTAGTCATTTTTACTTTCCAAATTAGGTAGGTTGATATTTTAATAGAATAAAATAATAATAGACAATTTTGTCAAAAACTTTATTTTTTAACAAAGAAGTACTTAAGTATAAGAAATATTACTTGATATTAACTGTAATTGTTGAATTTTCAACATTTGAAATAATTATCCCAGGTAAAGCAGAATTTTTTAATGAAGAAACGACAGCAATATTTTGCTCGGAATTTTCGGTTCTCGTCTCTTTACTAATGAACAACTCGTTAATATTTAGATTATTAGGGACTGAGATTCCTTCCTGAATCCTACTAGCGATTCCACCTTATATTTTCTAACGATTCGGCTACATAACCTTCTGCTACACTGGTAGAACTCCATACACTATGCCTTTTCAAATCTATTATATCGCCACCAGCGTCCACTAATAAAGCTGCCGACGTACGGCGTACACAGTGACCCGTATACTCCGTGCAACTAGGCCAACCCAGAAAAGCCGCTATTTTGGTAGGTATTTTCCCAATGGTTTGAATCCCCACAGCTTGAAGGCTGTGCTTTCCGTTTTTATAATTCACAGATAAACGTCTATGTTGTGTATGCGGAGGGTGTAGTGCTATATAGTTTCGGTACAAGCTGACGTTGATTTGCTGCTTTCCCTTTCCATCAACGATCATAAAGCGCCTTGCTTTATTAATTTTAAATCGGGAATTTTTACAATTAAAACAATAACCTTATCTTCTATGTCATCAAGTGTCATTTTTGTTAACTCATCACAGCGACATGCACCCGCTAAACCAATAATTAATACAACCTGAAACGAATATAAGTATGGCATCAATTGAAACACTTTTATGATCACTTACTTTCATCATTAAAAATTCATCATCAGGAGCTTAACGAAGAAAATCGTCTACTTCGCTTCATGTAAATACTCTGGACTTTTTTGCTTGGTATCCTGTCGATTTTCTAAGATACGCTTTCAATTTTGTCTTCAGTAACTTGTTTAATTTTTTTATGCTGCACGACTTTTTAAACGTTTCATATTCTTTCTCATGCCTCTGCCTTGATTTGTTTGGAAGTAGATCCGTCACAGCAGCTGTTGCAGCTTTCGTTATATTAATTTCAACATCCATTTCACAATCAACTTAGGGACATCGTTATTTAATGAAAATTCGCAGAAAGGAAAGGAAAGGAAACACCAAACCGCAAAATTTTTTTCACTGATTTTTTGTTTTATTTACTTGTTAAGATAACACGCTTTTAATTGTTGATATACATTTATCAAAACTCTCTGATTAATTCAACCCTATTTTTTAAAATAATTTTAACAATTTTTAATAATTTTCAAAACGATTTTGGAAAAAATATAATACATCACGCAACATGAAAGTGTTTTTGTTTCACTCAGAGGCGTTGAAAAAAACAAAAAATACTCGATTGCTAGCGCATCCTCGTATTTTTTCAGCAAGCCTCCTTGTCCAACAAAATGCCACTTTCATGTCGTGTAATATACTATTGAGTGTAACAGAAGTGGTAAATAAATTTGTATTATATAAATTATTATATAATAAACTACATTATTATATTTTTAGGAAAACAGCCTTCGCTAAACTCAGAAGAAAGATTAAGATTTAAGAAAAGTCAAGAACCATGTAAAGTGAACAACAATTGCACAAGTAAAATTATTCTCTCTAAGAATACAGAAACTAATCAGTGTACAGCAAAATATTTCAAAACACATTATGGCCAGCACACGTAAGAATTGCCAAAGATGAAAGGAATCAAATAGCTTCAAAATTGGTAATAGGCATACCACTTTCGAAGTAAGTTTCTTTCATACTAATTAATTTACACTTGATGTATTATATACATTTTTTAGAATACTTGATTCTACATAAGATTGAATAGGAATTCAGTTAAAGCGTAGAGACTTAATAACGAAGAAGGACATCAGCAATATAAAATCGCGTTATAAAATTGTTGTAAAAGATGGAATACGACATAAAAATGACTCACTAAGTATTGCTTTATGGGTGGAAGAATGCGAACTAAGCAATAAAAATCCTGTCATATATTACAAAAAACAAGGTGAAGTTTCCAATGAAGATAATTTAGCCAAAGATGATTTTTGTCTAATAATTATAACTAGTATGCAAACAGAATAGAACTTTTGCAAAAATTTGGGAACAGAATTAATTAATCAATGCATTGGCTCAACACATGGGTTGAATGCATATAATTTTGAAATGAAATCAAATAGGGCCTGGCAAACAAATTTGTCTAAAGTAACAAATGAAGAAAAAAGAGGTTGGGTTTATAAGACGATTAAATATTTACAAATTTTGCTGGATATCTCCGAATTTGAAAAGGGGTTTAATCACTTATTGGAATTATTTATAGATGACATGAGTACGAAACAGATGGGAGAATATCTAAAACTAAATTATAATCAGAAGAAAAAACAATTGGCCTTTTGCTATAGACTTAAATGTAATATAAACAAAAATACATATCTTGAAATTATGCACAAGGTAATAAAATACGACTATTTTGAGGGTAAAAAAATTAAACGCTTAGATAAAAGCTTGCATGCCTATAAAAAATTTATTAGGGACAACACTGTGGAAAGATTAATAAAACTAACGAAAGGTTATCAGCGAAGCATTGATAATCGACATAGAGTTTTAATTGCTGCCAATTTCAGAATTACTAAATATTATTATTATTATTAAACAGTTTTTTAGTAGTTGATAATGAATAAGAGTTTATAGTTTCTCAAAACATGTCAATCCCTTGTTGTGCAGTAAACTGTGAGTATTGCAACACATGTACTCTTTCATATGATTGCACATGTATGGACTTTTTAATAAGAACAAATATCTGTAAACATATTCATTATGTCTGCCTTAACATAAAAACTGAAACCTCCTCGTCAACAAATTTTCCAGCAAATGATGAGAAATCTAGTGATGAAGTTACTAAAATCGTAGAAAACTCGGGCAGTAATCATTTTATTAAGAATAGAGCTTTTCTTCTAAAGCGTATTGAAACAACTTCTCTTGAAATTATGTGCTTCACAGAAGTGTGATATAGACACTGGAGTTGATTTAAAAAAAAATTAAAAAGTACGGCAGCTTTATGTAAATTAACACACCTGCAAGATAATTCTGATGAATTTAAACAAAACTTACCAGCTGTTAATGAACCTTGCAATAAGAACATTGAAAAACAACAATTTTACTCCACAAAAAAGAAAAATAGGTCGAAAAAAAGAAAAATATCAAAACTCCCTAAGTGGCTAATCTATTTATATTTCAAATCATTCGGATAATGACCATTCTTATTGTTAAAACTTTTTAGTTGTAAGTTAGTTGTAAATAAAAACTATATTACCCTCCCAAAAATCTGATGTTTATTACTTTTATTTTTGATTATGGCCTGAATTTATAAATCTGATTTTATTCGCATTTCAGTTTAACATATCTAACATTTTAATACTATTTTTATATAAATTACAATATTGTGGTTAACGATACACGTTTACAGTACAATAAAAATGGTTAAGTTATTGAACATTAACTTGAAGTAAACTCAGAACATGTTTAAAAATTAGATTTGAGGTTGGGGCAAAATTGTTTTTAATTAACGGTTAAAGTAATCTACAACTGTTACCGTAAAATTCGGGCTTTTTGGTAAGCAAATATTTCCATTATTTTCTTTAACAGAAATGTGTATATTAATTAGGTGCCTTTTGTTAATTAGGTACCTTTCTTTTACTCGTAAATTAGGTTCATATTTTGTTACATATAAAGTTTAATTTTTTTTTAGAGCAATAACTGAAGCTAGTTATGCCTTCCTATCTACTTCAATACATTGTAATGTTTTTTAAAATTTGAAAAAACCCGCGCCCGCGCGAGTATACGAATGCCCATTCCTAACTTTAGCTGCTACTTTGTTTTGGTAGTTCAACAATGACAAATATTATTGTATGATGTATCAGTATAATGTTGGTACCTAATTGCGGTACAGCGACACCACTATAGTTAACTGTCACAAATGACAATTAACAAAATGTTATTTTGAGGTTTTGAGTTGTGTCCTTGTATTGAAACTATTGTTACTGATTATTGTAAAATGTCTAATAAACAAATAGATAGTTGCACGGTTAAAATACCTATAAAATTTTACACATGACAAATAGATAATTAAAAACAAATTAAATCTCATTCCTTTACCATTAATGTAGATTTTTTTAAAATTTATGTAAACAATATATTCTTAAAAAGGTTCAAATCCACCAATATTGAAGAGGGATACATAAAAAATATGTGTTCTGACTAATGTTTACTTTGTAGAATTTCAGGATCATAATTTATATGTATGTATGTATATATATATATATATATATATATATATATATATATATATATATATATATCACAGGGTGTCCCAAAGTTCTGGTCTCGGAAGATTGCGCTGTTATGGTAGAAGATAGAATTTTCAAAATTTGGTGAAAGTTGTACTATAAACGGACACATATTCTTAAAATATTATTGACTATATAGGGTGTTCCAGAAATATGTGGCTATATTAACTTAATTTTCTTTAAACGGAACACCCTGTATTTTATTGCAAATTTGAATCCCCACGTTCAAGGGCTTTTCAAAAATATATGGTCTTACTGTCACCCCGCCAGTCACTAAATCTAGTAATGATTGAAAATTTTTTCATTTGGTTAATATTGTGAGGTTATTAGGTTTTTAGAAAATAGGTTAGATTGGTATCTCGTATCTCTTGTAATACAGGGTGAAGCAAAACTGCAATTAGAGAATATCTCAAAAGTTTGTAATAGAACACCCTGTATATTGTATTGTCATTTGTTAGCGATTGCACTAATCTTTCAAACGATGTAGGATAATATCATAAAACTGTAAAAAAACCAAATCCTAAATCTGAAAATAAAACGCTCTGATTTTCTAACAATATAACTTTATTGATGTTCAAAATGTCTACAGTTTACTTCTAAGCACTTGTTTGTTCTTTTAAAAAGTGAATTTCGAACTATATTTAATAGTTCGGGAGTAATTGTTGCAAATGCATTTCTTATTCTTGTTTTCATATCCTCTTTACTAGTAGTTTCTTTTTTTATAAACAGTATCTTTTATTTTACCCAGAGAAAAAAATCCATTGGGGTTAGACAAGGTGAACGTGAACGCCAAGCAACTGGTCCTCCTCGTCCAATCCAACACTCACTAAACTTTTAATATCGTCGAACTCTTCTGTCATAATGAATTGAAGTCCGTTTAGTTGAAACCACGTTTTATTTCTTATGTTTAATGGAACCTCTTCTAATAATGGCTGTAATAGGTTTCTTAAAAAATCAAGGAATTTGACTCCATTTATGTTCCCATCAAAAAAGAAAGGTGCAATAACGTTATCCCCTACAATACCACCCCACACGTGAAAGGACCACTTAGTCTGGGATGTTGTTCTAAAACCTATCGGGTTTTCATCAAAATAATAATGAAAGTTGTGTCTATTGACGAAGCCATTCTTATGGAATGTAGCTTTGTCTGAAAACAAAATATATTTGAAAAAGTCTGGTTCAGACTGCACTTTAACTCTAAACCAATTAAAAAATTCTTCTCTTTTTACATAATCTGCATCAAGCAATTCTTGGTGCACTTGTACTTTATATGGATGAAACTTATACTTCTTTATAACCCTATATATGACACTTTTACTATTATCTAACTGGTCACTTACAGTGTGGATTTTGTATCACAGATTGCATTATCAGAAACATTATGTTTACCATACGAAACATTTCCAGAAGTGACAAATCTTTCACAAAGTTTTATAAATGCCTTTTCAGTTGGATGCCTTCGATCTGAATATTGCGTACGATAGAATCTAGAATTAATTAATTATCAAGAACCTAAATTGATGTAAGAATCTAATGAAATGATTATTACATAATAATCATTTAACAAGCAGTATTTAACATTTGTCATTATTCCATAGCACACTTTAAGATAGCTACAGAGAGTACTTTTGTTAATTTTTAAATATGAGAATAAGAATAAGAAATGCATTTGCTGCAATAATTACTCCTGAATTGTTAAATAAGTTCGAAAGTCATTGGTAATTGATAATGCCTAGATCCACACTGTAGCGTTAGAAATGTAAATAACCAGTTAGATATTAGTAAAAAAATTAGTGATAAAGAAGTATGTTTCATCCATATAAATTGCCAGTTCTCCAATTAAAAGCACAAACAAATGCTTAGAAGTAAACGAAAGGCATTTTTTTCATTTGTTAAAATGAAAAAAAAAATACATAAATAAAATTATATTGTTAGAAAATAGCTATACAGAGCGTTTTATTTTCAAATTTATGATTGAGTTGGTTTTGTTATAGTTTTAATGACATTATCATTCTGCTTAATGAAATTGACCATACAAACCCTACATCGTTTGAAAGATTAGTGCAATCGCTAACAAATGACAATACAATAACCAGGGTGTTCTATTAAAAAATGTTGAGATATTCTTTAATTGGAGTTTTGCTTCACCCTGTATTACAAGAGATACGAAATACCAATCTAACCTATTTTCTAAAAACCTAATAACCTCACCATATTTGACCAATGAAAAAATCTTCACACAAGTTTGTACAATGTTGGACATATCTCATAAAATACCCTGTATAACATAGTAAAACCATATATTTTTGAAAAGCTCTTGAACGTGGGAATTCAAATTTGTAATAAAATACAGGGTGTTCCATTTAAAAAATAAAAAATGGAAGTTAATATATACACACTTCTGGAACACCCTATATAGTCAATAATACTTTCAGAAGATGTGTTCGTTTATGGTACAACTTTCAACAAATTTTGAAAATTCTATCTGCTACCATAACTACGCAATAGTCCGAAACCAGAACTTTGGGACACCCTGTACATATTAATTATGATCCTGGAAAACAGGGTGTTTCAAAAAAGGTGGGTCTGTTGCTGGGATAGGTAGAATACTGAAAAATAAGTTGGGTTTGCTTAGTAAAAAGTTTTTGAAACGGCATCCATATTCAAGGTACAGGCTTTTAAAAACAATTTGGTTATACCCATTTTTCACGATTATGTTGAAACTACTGGCAACATTGTAATGAAATATTGTATGAATATGTTTGGAAGCTGACACATCCCATGAATTTGTTTTTAGATCTGGCTTTCATAGAGGGCGCTAGTTACACGGTTCGTAATGAGTACTTTTAAACATAACTTTTTTGAGGTTAGATTTTCTAGTCCAAATTTTAAGTGAACTTAAACATATTTAATTTTACACCAAAAAGTTACTATTGGTAAAACTCGATACTGTGTACCGTTTTCGGAATATTTTGATTTGAAAATGATGAAGCAATAACTGATACTAGTATAAAGTAAGTATCCTTATTAAAAACCAAAAACAATAACATTATTCTAAGGCTAAAGTTATTAATTAAACAAAGAATCACAATAAGAAAATTAAAATAAATTTGACTAAAAACATGAAATATTCAATCAGTTAAAACCCAATTTTTTGACCATAACTTGAATATTGCGCCATTAACTCCATTTTATAACATACCTTTGCCCAAAAGTTAAATTCAACATTTATGTTATTCAGTTACCAAAGCTATTTAAATACAGTTGACACCAACCAACATGTAAACATTATCACTGCTACTGTTAATATTTACAAAACAATGGGTGGTATGAATAATACCAGAGTATAAACTCCGAGTATGTTCTCATGAGCATGAGCATAAAGAGTGAGTTTGTACTCCAATTTATATGAATAAAACAGATTTCGATTTGATGAGTGTCTGCTCCTAGTACATAGAGTAGATACGCGCTGTTTAATTTCAAAACTTGTCAGAGTCTGTTCGATCAACAGCAGTTAAGCGTGGCGTTCAGCATATTCCTGATTATCGAAGCAATCAATCAGCGTGCATTTGTTGGTACAATGAGTGAAAGGAGTGAAGAAGATAGTAATAAAAGTTGCGAATCCCAAATGGGATTTGTGCATATGTTACGTGATTTTCCTATACTTTTGTCAAGTCACAAACACCAGCTGTCCGACTTTCAAAATGGGAGCTTACTTTCGGTACAAATAACAAGTCAAATGTACAAGAAAATTAACAACATGAAATCCAGACTCAAGACAAAGACCGATATTAATAGAACTGGAAATAAGAAAATCGTTCTGCAGGATTTGGAAAAGATTTTGTTGGAAATCATCGAAGGCGACACAAATCCAGTTCTTACAAAGATTCCAGGTAATATAATATTTATAAGTAATAATAATAGAAATAAGACAGCCAAACAATATTTCATGCACAAATTTATCTAGAACCAAAACAATATATTTCTGTTAAAGCCCAGTTTACCTAATTGCTTGCATATTTTTTATATTTTATTCTTTATTACTTCAATTTACACTTTCATTTTAGGAGCATTATCTGTCGGCGTACAAAAAACGGACACAAAAAGTAGTCATGAACATACAATCCACAGACATTCAACTTCTGCTTCTGAAACGTGTACCACAAATGATGATGCTGCTAGTGAAATACATCCACCTAAAAAAACATAATAAACTTAGTCCTCTCGAAAAATATGAAACAAACGTTACTAAACAACTTTCAAATACCGAACTACAAAGGCTAGTTTTGCTGAAACAACTGAGAGTTTTGGAAATGAAGGAGGAAACACTGAAGGTGAAAACGGAAACAGATACATTAATTTATAATATTTAAATAATTTTTTTAAACAGTTGCAAAATAAAACATGTAATTTGTGAGAGAAAATGTTAACAATAAAAATCATAAATGCGTTGTTTTGTATTTCGACTTTTACTTACCTCAAGGTAGAGCAAGAACGCTTTCTGTTAATGCAGATCGCCTCCGTTGCCCGCTTTGTCTAATACTATTGTCAACTTCATCTTGTACCAGGTACGGAACCGGAATATCTTGTAATGAGGGCTCCATTGGATCGAGCTCATCATTTAAATATTTGGCTACATTGTGTAACATAAAACAGCATATAACAAGTTTTGGAACTTTTTCTATCGACACCCGAACTTTAATATTGAAGCATCGGAAATCGTTGTTTTAGTTGCCCAAAACATCTTTCAATTATTACATGCTCCTTTGTAAATAAATTATAAGCATGCTCTGCCGGAGTATTAGAATTTCTAAAGGACACCATTAGCCACGGTGCTATGTCATATCCTTCATCTCCTAAAAGTAATGCCTGCGACCTCTGAAACTCATTCCTTGCAATGTTACAAATTTGTGAGTTGCTCCATATCCGTTAAACATGGACAGATCCTGGACATGATGCGCCTACACTTGTAAACCACTCATCTGCATTGCAAGTGGCTTGAACATTGATGCTATGATATCCCTTGCGATTAATATATTCATCACCATGAAGAGGTGTTTTTTAATTTTTATGTGGGTGCAATTGAACACACCCACTGCACATGGAAAACTGTGCTTTGTTTGCCATCTTTCTTTGGCTTCTATCACACCCGCCGGAATGCGAGGGAATTTTATCCACCGTCCACATTTTTCTATCATCTGGTCAACAACTTGCGTCACAACTTTAGAAACAGAAGTTTGGTGAACACCAATATTTTCTCCTACTCTTGCTTGAAATCCCGGATCACCTACATATCTCAAAAATATTTTCATTTTATCAGTGTTACATATAGTACCACCTCTTGTTTCTTCCGATTCTACACCCAAAAAGTTATTTGATAGCCACTCGACGTTTTCTTTACTAAATCGATACAATGCTTTATAGTCACGATCACACGTACTTCTTCTAGATTTATAATTTTTTTGAACGCAAATTAAGCACGAACTCAGCCATAGCTCTGCCGCGGTCAAACTGAAGTCTGGTGACTATCAGCCTCCAAAATTATGGAGTAGATTCTCATCCTAAAGAGCATAAACACATTTTTATTCATATCAAAAATGAGAATATACTCACAACAAATTGTACATAAGAGTACCTACTCAAGCGGAGTATCTGCTTTTTATGATTTTATTCGTACCACGTGGAGTATTTGCTCCAAATTTTTGAGTATAAACAAAATACTCATTTTTATTCATTAAGGCGAATAACTTTAATGAATTAGGTCCAACAGCACCCAATTTATTTTCTTCTGCCAGTATTAGTGCAATTATGCCAGTTACACAAGTGTTAGTTGGTGGCATAAAAGTGCTCAAACAAATACGTAAATCAATTCCAAGAACACATAAAAAGCTATTAGCATAAGCGGGTTTAGAGTTACTCATTTGAAGTAATCAAACCACCACAGATCTGGAAGTATACCGACTGAACAGGACCACGTTGACAAAATACTGTAGACATCACTCAAACTGATGTACAGAAAACTAACAATCAGTGGCTCCAACAATCAATAGTGAAAGTTGATAAAGAATAGAACAGGAGCATAAGGTGCTTTTGATAGGATCTTAAGAGAAACATTTGATCATATTACCAATTTGCACATGCGCGCTAATTTGGTTTTTTAAATTTTTTGCACATTGTACAAGGGTGTACAATACAAGGCACACTATCTGCTTATCTGAAAAACCGTAAGAGGTAGAGAGTTTTGCGAATTTAAAGCACTTATATTTGTTTATCTTAATTGACTGACGAACCACTGATTTACCCAATCCCAAATACCTAGTTGCATCTTTTAAAGAATTTTCTGGACGTTCTTCAAAATATAGACATAAATTTAATTAATTCTGTTAACATTCTAGTAGGCCCGCTTTTTTTATATTTCAAAACGCTGTGATATCTTAAATCATGCTGAATCCTGGGAATAATATTTCTGTGAGGAATACTCCGAACTGGATATCTTTCACCATATTTTCTTTCATTATTTTTGATATAACACTTACAAATCTAAAAGTTCAATTTCTGTAATACTTGATTTGTAACATTACGCTAATGACAATAATATATGACAAATTCACTGGTAATCATAGAAATTCACTTCACTTTTCATCTGTTTCGGCAAACCTACGAAAATTTGTTTTTAGCCAACGTTTTATGGTTTGCGGCAATCTGATAAAAGTTCTGTTAGTGTCAATTAGTAAAATTACAATTACTGTCATTGTCACGACAGCAAATATTCGAGAATGTTTGCATATGCTGATTTGCAATACATAGGACATTCATTGATATATGATTTTTACAATACTGCTTCTTATTCCAGACAGATATATCAAAAAATACTCGTATATTTTTCTGTTTTGACAATTAATTTGTCGAAAAAGATGAAAATTAGTAGCCATATAGGTTCACCTCATATAGCTTTAAAACAGTGTTGATGTATAGTTTATTCTTTTTAACCACTAACAAAGCTAATTTCAAATAAAAACCCCAAAACAAATTAAACCATTTAGATTGTTCATTAAAAATTGTTATACCTAACAATAATGTTGAATAAGTCGGACAACGTGCAAGAAAACCCTATATTGTCACATATAGTTGAATTTGTCTCTTAATTCTCTATTTGAATTTTTTTTTTTTTAATTAGAAATTTTACAATTCGCTAAAGTTGGCAACACTAACGTGGCTAACATTTTCTAAATTGACTCCCGTACGGTAAGTAGTGCAAGACACAACTGGAGTTAAAAATAAGCTTCAAATGCCGTAGCTAGAAGTGAGTGAATATAAGACCCACATTGAAAATAAATGCAAATAACTTCGAAACGGCATGTTTAAAGTCACATTATTGTCTTTAAACGAGCTAGTAAAATATGTAATAATATATAGGGTATTCCATTTAAAATGAATTAGTTAACAGTGATTGGAGAAAAACGGGCCACTATGCATATGTGCAAATATTTTAGACAAACGCAACTCTACCTTTCATGAAACTTTTCTATTAAACTTTTTTCTCTGCCTCAAGGAGATAGTGCGTCTAATATTGGACACCCTGTACATATGGTTTCTACTGACCTTGTACATTTTATGTTTGTAATTTATCAATGCTGTATTTTGGTGTGTGTATTATCGATAGCTCATAGACGACGAATACGATACTGCGTGTACCACTGGTGCCTTGATTGTTGGCTCTCAGGTGTTTGTATGTTTGGGTGATTACTTGTTTGCTAGTTACTGTTTTTTTTAGTGCGCGTGAAAATTTTTTGGATTTGAATGTGTTGTAATGTATTTGCTTCTTTGCAGTGTGTTTGTTATCTGGGAGTGTTTGCGGGTTTGTATTGGATAATTGTTTTCATATTTGGATGTTACCTATTTTGGTATATGACTGATCGCATGTTTACTAGCTTATTTATTTTGCTTGGTTTGTAAATTTGGGATGCATCAGTTGTTAGTGCGTTTTTACGTTTCAGTAGTATTTAAAGGTTTTTTGTGTTTGCATGTTTGTACGTTAGTTAGTTGTGTGTTTGGTGGATATTTTGTTTGCTAGTTTGTCATTGATTCGATGTTTAAATGTTTCAGTATTTTGTCGAACGAGGAATTTGTAATGTTCCATTAATCGTAACTTGAAGAACTTAAAAAATGTGGTAAAACGTATTGCCGGTGAAGGGTCCTTGACGACGCAATGATGAGTAATTGAAAAGTTAACGTGGTGTATTACGTAATCCTGGTATAAAAGGTAAGTGTTAGGGGTAAACATGACGTTGTGATCCTGAGTCAGTGAACGTGGTTACGTAATCCTACTGAAAGGTTTAACCTTAGTTTATTTAGTATTTAACTAAATACCAAAACTAAGCAAGCTAGTTAAAATGGAATGTAGTAAAAAGACTTGCATGTACTTACTGGTCCAACTTCAAAATGTTGGACAAAGATTCAGAGTCAAACATTCTGGATGTTGACCTGTAGAGGTAGATTTAAGATTCAGGGCCTCTTATACAACATGAAAAGAGATGACGTGGGTAGTGGAGAGAGGTACCTGTGTAAGGTGGTCAGGAGACCAATCAGAATATGAGAGGGTAGTTTAGAAAGGTAAGATAGCAATCTTACAGTATGGCTTAGATAAAGTGAGAAAGGATCACGTAGTCTTAGAAAACGAGTTGGACCGTTTTAAGATATACACACCTTAGGAGATACAAAACTGGTACAAAAAGATGACCGAAAATAAGGAGTTAAAAGTGGGACGGAAAAGCTGACCGGACGTTGTAGTTGATGAACTGGTTCAACAAGAAGATGATCTAAAATAGCAGTGAAAAACGAGGAAAAAAGTAAGATTATCAAAATAGGGAATGAAAAACATACCGAAACCAAAAAAAAAAAGATGACAGAAAGCTAGCTTAAAAAGCAGGTAACAGGGCTGAAGGAGTTTAAAAACAGGGCTGAAAAGAAAATGGTCAAAATAGGGGATGCAAAACGGCCCGAAAAACTAAATGACTGGAGGGAGTGGTAAAGAAAAAGTGGAGGGGGAAGTATCTATGTAATTTGCTTACAATTAATTTTAAAAAAAGTACCTTTTGCAGTGAATCATGTATGCCAGACTATTTCGATTTAAAATCATGCATAATTTCAGCCATACATATCGGCATGTAAAATAGCTCAGAAAAACAAATTTAAAAAGTTAATTAGCTCTAGGTATTAATGCCGCTGTATGTATGTGAATTAAAAGTAAATTATTAGCGATTTTCTGTGACTGTAGGCTGTAGCTAATACTTGTTTTCAGTTTTAGAATTAGTAAAATTAAGTATTAATCATAGCAGGTATACAGAGTGGACCAAAAGTCTGGAAACGCCCAACTATCTCGTAAATTGTTAGTCCGAATTGTACAAAATTTGGAACAAGTCTATTTTTTATTAGATTTTATATTTTATTAGAAACGAAAACTTCGAAAGTATGGCCAACGTTAACGGCTACAACTAAAAACCTTTACTTTCTCTTTGTGACAGATCGTGATCAATTGAACCCCTAATTCTGTGGTTACGGGTTGTCGGTATTATTCCCAGTATATCAAATTTAGTTTAATACCTTATTAACAAATAATAATAATAATAATAATAATAATAATAATGTGTTTACAGATGTCGTATAAAAACGATTTGGCAACTTTTCATAAGTCGTAAAATGCAATGCAAAGGTAAATTATGTGTCTTCTCCGAATGATGTCCATTTTTAAAGGACAATAACTACGATAATATACGTATTTAACATAGTCTGCATATAATCATTATATAATGTATTTAAAACATCAAGTTCATTTTAAAATATTTGTATAACATAATTACGCTACATAAATATTATTTAAAGTATTGAGTAAATAAGTTAAAGCGTTAAATCGTTTTTAAACGCAAAGAAAATTAACTGAATAGTCGATTTAAATAAGAGCAAATTTAATAAGTAAAATAAACAAGAAAGTAACATTCCAATAATTACATTCAACACAGATAGTAACCGTTCTTGCTTATCTCAATCCCCTAAATTAGATTTACGTTTTAGAACTTTGGTTTAAGAGAAATATGGAATTTGCTATAAATAGTATGTAGTCATTTATTTATGCGATTGAATTTATACTTTATTACTACTAGATATCAAATATTATTTTATACACTTTTTGAATTATGCAATACTATAATAGGTTAATGCTTCAGCGTAAAGAAAACCTAAGCTTTCAAAATAATATCTGTGACTGAAACAAAAACCAATAAGGTTCTGGGCAAAGTTAAGATAAAATGTTGCAAGAGGGTGGGAGTAAATTTGATTAGTATCGACTATGTGTACAATTTTCGCTAGTATCACAAAGATACGTAATTCATAGAGGTAAATAATTAATCAGCATTCTGCTGTTAATACTTTTCTCTTCTCATATACGACAAATATAATTTATTGTATTTATATTGAAATCAAACAAAGTTAAAATTAAGAAAGTTGCAAGTTCATTATTTTTACATGATTGTATTACAAATGAATATATTTAAAAAAATTTTTACATTCCACAATTTTTTATTAATATTTCCTTTTCTACGAGTTTCAGTCACACCTAGAAAAAAATAGATCTCCTCGCTGTATGATTTGGAACCATAATCTGAACAACACCATTTTAAGTTTTTATCTTCTTTTATCTCAATCGATGCTATAGTCTTTAAAATGAATTATTTTCAATTTGGGCTTAGCGCTTATATTTACATTGCACAACAGAGTATACGTGTTTGTCGTTCTAACACAGGTCATTTACGCTACAAAGTTGTAATTCTAATTATTCAGTTTTCGTCACCGCGGACGGTGAATTTTCGTTGCGGGTATTGTCATTGAGTTTACCTGCAACAAAAAAGGATAGGACTAGGTACGTCGCGTTGGAGCGCAATGAAAATAATTCCACTTAAAATGGTTAAGCAGTGAAACGTAAACTGCTACGTTTATTTTTAAAACCATACAAATACATTTATAACAATTTATTAAATGGTTTATAATTTTATCAAGTACCTACCAACTGCTTACCCATACTTATATTAAACTCACTAAGTTATCATTTTCATATATAATAGCATAAGTGCAAGGAAATTATTGGATAACTTAATGTCTAATCACAAGTGGTTGATAAAGTCGATTAGCGCACGAATGCATTGTGTGAGATTTTTTTGCTTATAGTATTCCTAAACGTGCTAAAGCACTCAGGAACACTGGGAGGGTTTTGGAATAGAGTTAGGCTGGCGAGAAATGTTTATAGAGGAAACCGAGAACTGGGTAGTGCTTTCCACAATTTGGTCGCCGTTTGGAAAAATGTAGATTGCGCCCGTTTAGTGTGACAAGATGGAATTTTGGTGCGTAATTATGGTGTGAATGGACAAACTGAGTGTTCCTAGCAAAGATGGTCTGCGAAGGTATTAAGGAATGTATTTCGGCACACTTGCCATGGTAATAACGATAGAGCAAGGAAAGAACCGCCACTACTCTTCTATGCTCAACAGACTGTAGGTCAGAAGTCAGACACCGGTCATTTATAAGCGTTATAGCTCTTTTTTGGAGCACTGACCCAAAGGTGGAATTGTATTCCAGATGAAGTCGAATTTGAGCCTTATACAGTAAAAGGGGTTGTTGCGATGTGAAGTACAGCTGTTTTGATGGCTGACAAAAGGTGGTCAACCCATGAAAGGTTTGATGATACGGACATCCCTAACATAGAGAGTTTCAAAACTTGAAATCTAAGTAATTCATATTTACAGCAGGAAATGATCGGTCTTTCTTGGCGGATACAAGGCAACACTGGGTTTTGTCGGCGTTGAACATGAGTAGGTTATTCCTTCCCCATTCAAGGACACGTTCTAAGTCACTGTTCATTGAGGCTGCCATTTTCACTTTACGGCCTGACTAGACTTATTGTTGTAAGAAAACTGAGAAGAACTACAATTTAGAGTGCTATCGTCTGCAAAGCAATGGATCGGGTTGGTAGAAAATAAGGTCATTTATGTATAGTAGGAAAAGTGTAGGAGTTATTATTGATCCTTGGGGTACGCCCGCGTTAATAGTAGTTTCTTTCGGAAAAAAGCCATCTACGACAACGCGTATACATATTTTGTCAAGAAAGCTGGAGAACCAATTGATGAGCGTATCGGATAAGCCAAACAAAGTGAGCTTGGCAAGTAGGTACTTGCGCCAAACCTGGTCAAAAGCCTTTCAAATATCTAAAGCTACTACGACTGTTATTCCAAAGTTGGATGACATATGAAAGAAGATCGCCCGTCGAACGACTCTGTCTGTACCCATACTGGTGGTCGTTTAGGAGTTTATTGCACTAGAGAAACGAAAGTAGTTGGTGGTTGACGGCTTTTTCCATAATTTTCGATAGAATAGAAGTGATATCTATTGGTAGACAATTTGAGGGACCGGTTTTGTCGCCCTTTTTAGGAATAGGTTGGACATTTGCCAACTACCACGATGAGGGAAAACTCTCCAGATGACATGGAGATTGAGTTTGGACAATGTAGGTACTAGCTCGGAGTAGCATTTTTTAAGGACGATAGCTGGAATACCGTCAGGGCCAGTCAGTTTGAGTCAAGTTTATTGATAATTGATTCTAAGAGCTTGTATCGAAAGTGGATTGGTTTCATAACGTATGGGATAGATTTGGGCGACGGCACAATTTTATCAGAATCATTGAGCCATGAATTTGATGCAAAGTAATCGACAAAAAGGTTGGCTTTTTCAGAAATATCAGCTAATACAGCTCCGTCGCAAGACGTCATGGGAGGAAAGGAAGATACTTACCAAGCACAAGTGATTTTTGAGAATTTATACAATAATTTTCTTCGCACGAATGGTATTCAATTAGAGAATTGCATTTCAAAAAACTAGAAATTGTATATTCGATCCCCGTTACTCGTCTACCTTGTATGGGGGTTTTCAGGGCGTTTTCCTCAATTTAGTGCACCTATTACCAACCTTTCATGGGATGGAAGAGAAACAAAGCCTTCCCATAAATAAACAAAGGTATTTTCGCTGTTGATTACTAAAAACCATCTCCATCTGTCATGTAAATTAAAGACAGATGACACCTATCTCCTGTTCCATGTGCACTAAATCATTTTGTAAAAATATGTACAGTTTGTGAGGCAAACCTAAATAAATAATCACCCTATCTAATTAATCCATGAGAATTATTCTCAAGAAATAAAATTGTTTTACTGATCTTGGTTGACATTAAAATTTTATTTACAAGAAAAGTCGTAAAAATTAAGAATGTTTAACCTTACCGCTTATTTAAATATACGTTGTATTATAAAGGTCAACAGTTAAGAACGACAGGTTTGTAATAACTTTGATAAATAAATAGTAAATATTGTTTTAATACAAATAATATAATACATAGTATTTTGACACTTTAAAAAAGATTGAAACTTGTTACCCCAGAAAGAAAAAGAAGACAGAAGGATATAGACTTGTAGCTTATTTGTGGGTGAAACAAAGGGTTCGTGGCTAGCTGATCGAGTCGGTATGGATCGTGGGTCAACGATAGTTGTCAAGAAAAAAAGAATTAAGGGCGCCAGAAGCTTAATTGTATGTTTTTCCGAACCACAACGAACCTACAAAACTGCGTAACACTATTCCAACTTCAAGAGTAATCATTGACCCGTAAGCGTACACGAAAGTAAGAAGCGTAAACGTAGACAGAAACAAAATAACAAAAAAAAAGGGTTAATTGTGTAACTAAAATTAAAGTGGACGACAATAATATGCATAAATATATATTGAATTAAATTTCTAACAAAAAGAAAATTATATATCTAGGTTTTGGTTTTTACAACAAAATTTAAAGACGAAAACAAATTTTAAATGTTCGTATATAAAGAAAATAATGAATAACAATTAACGTGATTATAAGCAAAATAACAAAAAATAAATAATTAGTGGCGCGAACAATCGACGTAGCGTCCACAAAAATTAACAACATAATCATAATATAGAATAGGCCTCGCAGAACACGAATGGTAAAAACAAACCTTAATAAATATATCTGTATAATGCGCAAAAAAATTGTTCTAGCCTCACACAAATAAAATAAAAAATTTATAATTATATTCATAAAAAGAATTGGCAATAGAATTATTAATTACACTTGAGAGAATAAATTGAAAAAGGAAAGGAAACAAAACTAAAGATGTTCGAAGCTCATATATGTCAAAAAAATAACAGACAAGTAAATTCTTATTGTGACTAATCTGAATAACACAATAAAACGTCAGTAACAAGTATTTTAATATTTAAACGTGTAGACTATGCTTTATACAAAAACTATATGTCATCAGATATCCAGAACTAAGCAGGCAAAACTAAGGATAGTAGTGCGATCCTTTGAAAGTACAAACAATCAAAATTTTGCTTTGAGTGGTAAGTAACAGTAACAGTGAGGTAGTAGTAGGCTAAAATAAAGTAGATAATTTACTATGATGTTAGGATTTAAATGAATATTTACCTCAACGGTGAAACGCTAGCCCAATAAAGAACGGTGTAATTGTAATCGAGAAAATAATTAAGGTGAGACAACCAAAATAAGTATTTAATTATTTTAATTTTGATGGCCAATAATCTTTTAGATCCCCTTCGATATAGGGCGATTTTTAATAAAAATTGATACAAAGAAACGGCATCGACCAAACTTGACACTTAAAACCTTCAATCCATCCATGTCAATTGTTAGCGGAAGGCGTTGAGGCGAGAATTTTTCACAGGAAGTGCCTTATTCAAATATGTAAAATATAAAATTAAAAATTAAAAAGTTTGTTTATCTAGACTAAGTGTAGTCTGATAAACAAATGTAAGGTAATTAATCCAATTAAAAACTGTGAATGTACAAAATCTACATAATTATACTACTCTACCGGAAACCATCGTGCCAGGGTGGTTATAAATAAACCATTTCAAAATTCTCTAAGAAAGTTGAATGTAAAGAATGAATTCTTTAGTATTAGAAAAAGAAAAGCTAGCGTATGTCATACCATCCCGAGAAAGGATCAGAAGGCACGTAGTTTGGGTTATGAAGAGAAAATTAGTGACCAAGAAATTTCCTCAATATAAGGTGCATTTACGCAGTGGCAACTGTATAGTTAAGAAAAGTTGGAACTTGGTGGAATCCTAATAGGAAATAATTATTTGTACAATTAGTAGTGTTTTTCAACTCCAGTTCAAAGTTTGACACACGAGCGTAGCGAATTTTTTTCGAAACTACATAGTATAATATAGTTGTGATATGTCTCGGCAGATAATACTAATAGCACACATTACACACGAATTTTCATTAATCACTGTTATTTTATGTCCAGAAAGCTACTCTGGACATAGTTTCCGGAGAATTTCCGCTACGATTTTAGTTGATGCGGGTGGTGATATTACTACCCTGAAAAAGCAAGGGGGCTGGAAGTCCACAACGGTAACAGAAGGTTACATTAATGATACCACACAAAATACAGAGAATACTGCTAACAAAATTTGTAATGCAGTTACAAATATTAGCAGCAGTAATGTTATTACTGAAGCAAATATCGGTGAATTACAGGATATTAAACTATTAACTATTAAACTATTAACTATATTAAATATAAAAAATTGTTCTAACTTTACAGTTAATACAAATGTTAATAAAATAAAATTTTCTTATAATTTATAGTTAATATTATAAATGTTAATTCCTCTTAAACTGGTATGTTTTTAACGATAACTAGATTAATTAGCATTTATCAAACAACTGAAAACAAATCATTTACATTTCCATTATATTTGACAGATCAACATGTCCGTGTTAATTTTAAATGTAATAAGTATTTGAATTAAATTAAAAATATTTGTAGTCGTCGACAAAGCATAGTATACACTCGCATATAAGAGCCATTAATCACTCAAACATCGTTCTCGTGATTAATAGCTCTTATATGCTCGTTGTATATTATACTATTTACCCCTTCTTCCGTAATTAAGAAATTGTTTTAGATTTCGACACAAGAACGATACCAAAGCGTCACCTCCATTCTCTCGTCCAATCACGTTAAAGCGCGGACTATATATGCAGAATCGCGACGCGAGATTATCACCGAGCTAGTCGAGTAGTGGTCATACGACCTGCCAGCATTCGGGAGGTAATGGGTTCGATTCCCGTTACCGTCTACCTTGTATGAGTTTTTTTTTAGGAGGTTTTCCTCATATACATGACATGGTCACTGCATATACGCACACCATGTGCGGCTAATTAGTCGAATTCTAGGGTAGCATTTCCCCCCTCAGAACCCTAACTCCGTTCCTTCCGATCCTATCGTGACCACACCCACCCTTAATCCTGCCATACATATACACGTAATGTATGTATGTATGCTCGGAATACATGATTGTGGTCGAAGGAGCTTGGAAGCTCAAACAGCCCGCCCTCTCCCTTGGGGAGGGTATAAAATAGATTCTATATTATAAGTGTTTTGTAACTGTGGTATCCTATTAGTAGAGTTTATCGGCCTATTTCCACAGTTTATGCTTTTTGAGCGCGACGTTTCGGAAGCGGACTCTGCTTCCGTCATCAGGCTTAGTCCTGGGAAGGACTGTTTTCGCACTTGAGTCGAATTCATATGTTATATATGATAAGCAGTTCACAAGAAAACATTGAGAGGAACATCTGAAGAAGTAATATCACATGAAGGGATAGTTATTGTAAAATAGTTAGATAACTTTGTGGGGGTTGGAAATGCGGACAAAGTGGAAAGCTGGGATAGAGTAAAAACGGAACATGTGCGTATTAGTAGACTAGAAATTGTTAAAGAATATGATAAATCAATGGGTGGAGTAGACAAGATAATTTCCTTGTAGCTATATAGCGAACTAAAATTCGCCCAAAAAATTGAGGATATGTTTTCCCGCCATTGATATGGCCATAGTCAACTCATGGTTAGAGTATCGACAAGATATGGAAAAGCTTGGAATTCTTAAAAAGAATATCATTGACCTTTTACATTTCCGAATGAGGTTAGGTGTTATTTTCAAATGTAGAGATAGTTATTGGTAAATGAGTAGCTAAGAAAAGGGGCAGGTCATCACTAGTTTCAGATAATAATGAACCAAAGAAGAAGAAAAACAAAACAGAAACTGTACCTACAAATGAAGTGAAAAAGGACAACGTGGGCCATTTTCCAATATATATGCCAGGCATATACGGTGCAAACGCACAAATTGTGGTAAGAGCGAAAATGCAAAATCTAGATGGAAGTGTGTGAAATGTAATTTACATTTATGTTTGAACAACAATAATAACTGTTTTTTTGTCTTTCCATGATAATAGATCTGTGAAAGTTGCATTAAATCACAATGTCAAAAAAAACTTTTTTTTTTATTTTAAAAACAATTCAAAAAACCCTGACATCGTATTACTTACATACACAGGCAAAAAAAATTGTTATCTATGCTCAATTTAATTTGTGACTGAAAGGGTTAAAGTAACGTTCTGTATAATAAACATCTAACCCACAGACACCTTTCCGGTCCTTTGAAGGACTACCTGGGAATCTCGCTTTTCCTTTTAGAGATAGTTTTTTTTTTGTTTTGTTATTTGTGTTATAATTAGAATAAGTGAAATATTTTAGATTTAGGTCGAATACTTAGATGTGTAAGTAAATAGGAAATAAAATAGTGTTGTTTTGTTACGGTCTTTAAGTTGTCAGTGATTTTGCGAATTCACCCCATCTTCGAAGAAACTACGCCGGGCCAAAGCGAATAGCTTAGTAACTAGTGAAATACCCCCTTTTGTAAGTATAAAAAAGGGGGACTTACAACAGTTTAACTTTACGTTACGAAAATTTATTGAATAATCAGTAGTAGTGGCTATTGCCGAATGGCAGCAGGGTTGAGAAAATATGGAGAATTATTTTCTAATTTATCGAACTCTCGTGTAGTATTCGTTGGATTATCTTTGACGTTATAATAAGAAACAAGTTTTCAATATTATATTTTTATTTTAACAAATTAAGGTTTCTGAACTTTCAAATTGATGACAGAAGTCAAATCGAAAAATAGGTTGTCATTCAATAAAAACAAAATACTTAAAATTATTCTCGGGGATAATATAACTAGTGATATGATTATAATCGATTATTAATCATAATATTTGATAAGAGAATATAATGAACGTTAATAGAAAATATATTTTTTTAAAGTCTACAATTTTAAACGATTTGTCACTTTGACAGCAAATTATTTTATTCATTAAAATCATGTGACAGTCAACATGCGGTGATAAAATTATCACCGATTTGATAGCCTATTCTGCGATTTTGTTTTTGTATTTTAACCAATGAAAGTAATCAAAAATGTACCATGTGACATGTGAATAATATCCTCGCGGTAATAATGTAGGTAGATTATTCCCACTATAACAATGTTTTGATTGGCTATTGGTTCTTAGAAACGTCAAAAAACAATCAAAATAATATATTTTACTCCTTGTAAAAAAAAGCTTGAATATATAACACATATTTTTGTTTTGTTTTATATTGTCGAAGATATACCTAACAGTATTGAAGTAGAAAGGTAAGCATTTAATAAAAAAGAAAAGTATAATTCAGACACTCTAGTGTCAAATTTATACTCGTAGTAAAATATTTCAACAGAATAACGATCCGAGCTGGATGTTATTATGTTCGTGTTGTAGTACATTTAATTCTTACTCTTCTTCCCGTTCTTAGGCTCATTATATGTATATTGCACCAGTATATAAAATTCAAATATCTACTAGTTTTGGTAAAACAAACAAAAAAGATTTATAAGAATAACGTTAATGAATTAGCTGACACGTACCTTAGGAAATCAGCGACCGTTGTTAAATAATTTGTGCATTAAACTTTAAAATGAAATCCTCGTTAAAAACAGAAACCATAATATTATTAAGAATCTCGGTTACTTTCATTAATGGATTTTAAAGGAGTTAGATAAAGAAATAAGCTTGAAAATAAATCGTTTCACGGTTTTATGAAGTTATGATAATTAGGATTTTAAAAATTTTATTATTTGAGTAAATATATTATTTTTGAAATTATTTATACTTTGACAGAATAGTTATTTGTTTCATTATCTTTAAACAAAACGTGGATATTCTGCGAGTCCATTCAAGGGTTGTCGCAGACTGAATCCACTCATCTCATCTCATCACAGATCCGGAGCATCCGATCGCGTTCGTCTGTTTTGCCATACACTGCGTCCGCTCATCTCATCTGTGATTTTTGCTTTGGTACTTGCGGCCGTAGAACAAGAAAAAAAGAAATTATGGATATATGTTACAAACGCTGTGAGAAATAAAAAAGGGGAGTTCCATACACTATTTGAACAATTAAAACAGAAAGTTTTTCCATTATTTTCGTATGACATGTGAAAAATTTTCGGACATACTGGGTTTATAGAACCTGTCATAAGGAAAAGAGACACTAATTTTAGAAAATCGATTTCACCAGCTGAACGACTAACAGTAACATTGAGGTAAGAAATTTTTACTTTAATATAAACCAAAAGTTTTATTAGAATACAAATAATTTTCGTAAAAAATTCTTAATTTCACAAATGAACGGAAATAATTTTTTATAAATTGGTGTACCAGTATACCCATCTTCATTTTCCGGGAGTCCACAGACCTGGCATTCAGACGATGATTCTTCAGAGCACGGTCGCGAGGATGTATGAATCGGTAAGTGGCTAACTATGCTAGGTGAGGAATTTGTTGGCCATGAGGAACTCCCCGGATATGGCGGTAATGAATTTTCCGAGCGTCTGGTACGGCTGTTGTGAAACAGAACGATGCTGCCGAAAAATCTATTGTGAGCAATTGATGAACCTACGGGCACATTGACCTTTTCTTGATGACATTCCCTTCCTGTGTCCGAATTTAAAAGAATATTCTTCATCTCGTATTACGACAATAAATTCGAGATCTTGCCCTTTATTTCTACCTGAACTAGAGGGCTGAAGGTTCTACCCGTATCTTCAGCCGATTTGAAATACGAGGTTAGGTGATCTCCGTGACTACGGGTCATATTTTGTTTTTCTCTTTTCTGCAAATAATCATTGAGAACAGAAGAAATGGACTGCTCTCTCGCCCTTGGTTTTTTTTCAGAACGTTGTCGGTAGATGTTGGTGTCTTTGTAAATAAATTTTTATAATTATAAAAAAGAATGAAAATTACTAAACAAATCGAATAGCAGACAAATTACACCAAATCATAAAAAGAGATAGTATGCACACGCTGTGTAATGACCAGCCGCGAAATTAGGTGTGAGGTGGGAGAGTTGAGAGAGACCATGCAGTGAGAGAACGGGGACGGTGTGCACATGCGTGAAGCTTCCAACTATCCGATAAAATATCTTTTATAGCGAGCGCAGCGGACACGGATCGGAAGGTCTGAGATGAGATGAGCGGACGCCGTGTGTGGAGTACCATTTGAATACATGGTTTCAATAATTTTCCGTGACGACAGTTCTGAGATGAGATGAGATGAGCGGATGCAGTCTGCGAGAAGCCTTTAAGCCCCAGACAACGTTCAGTTTTATTGAAGTGTTTGAACGGTAACCAGTACTTCTGAGTGTGCTCATAACGTTTTCTGGTACAGCAAGTAGGTGCTTTTCTTCCGCTCCTATTAGGGCCCTTACTTGGAGGTGTCTTGGGAAGCATAGTGCAATTGGTTTGGAGCAGGCAAGATAGATAGTGCGCAAGATTTTATACAACGTATAACCACACCAGATATCACACAAAAACCATTTCATCCGAATCCAAATGTCCGAATATAGCAACAGTACAACTTAATTCTTCAAAGATATCTTCATTTTCAGGATTGTCTACATCAACCTGTCAGAATGATAGTTGATGATGAGCCATTATATGAAAATTTGAAAAATGCGGACATATTACGGATACATTTCAAATTTCTTGCATATATTCAACATTGCTACTGATTTATTGTGAGATAAGAGAGGAACAGTTACAATAAATGGTGAAATGATTAATTCACCCAATATAGATCTTGTTCACGGTACTTTAAGTCCACAAAAAGCTTCAACTCATCACGGCTTGTGTTAGTATGTATATATACATATATAATTAAAGAAGTTAATATACCGAAATAGTATATTGGTAATATACCAAGAGGAGCATTGGGCTCCGCTTCCACCGAGTTTCCACCATACGAAACACCATCACGCCCAAAACGAACTTCCCAAAACTTATAGAAGATTGGGAATCCTGGTAACATGTATAGTGTATGTACTTTAATACAACATTTTATAAAATTTTACTCCAACGAAAGATAGTAAGATTTCGAGTAATTCTTCAACTCTCAACTTAGGGTTTCTCGCTCCACTATGTGACCGTCATGAATTAAATAAACTATATTAGAAGGGTTTAGAATTAATTCTAAGGGATGGATGAAAAATTTGGGACCGGTTTGGAGTGAAATAACAAAAATATGTTGCAATTAGCCTGGTGTGATACAGATTTTTGCAGCGGTCACATGTCCACATTGCAAATCAAAAGTATTCAGTTAAATTTAATCAAAGTGCGAGCGTTGGCTATATTTATATCGTGTAAAGTATCGCTATTGAGCCTTACAGAATCTAGAAGCAAAGTTACGTGTATCAGTGATGAGTGTTATTTTAAAATTAGCTAATTGGCGAAATTCTCTAAACTTGCTCTAACGGCTACGTGGGTGATGGGCGCTATGGGAGAATAGAGTGCTAGGGTTAGATTTCAGTGGTGGATTCCCTTTTCCGTTGAGAATATTCCAGTTGAGTCTGAACATTATTTTTAGTAACTAAAAATTTAATTCAGACTGTCATACTGGGGTTAGTTTGTCTTTATTCCGTCTCGGGGAAGATAAATTTCGTAAATAATGTCCTAACCGTCCTCATTCACGGACCAATGCGTTAATGAAATAAGCACGGAATCTTTTCCGCTTTCCTAATCGGCGTCAATGCACTCGAACTCAACTAAACTAACATTGAATGTTACGAAAGAAATTGAAAAGGAAAGAAACATTCCCAATACAGACCCTAATCAGCAATTTAAGGTTTTACTCGAGGAACATCGACAGCTTTTCTTGTGACATCCCGACCCATACCAACAAATTTCCGGATGTTATTAAACTACATGGACCTACACAGTTTTTGCGTAGGCCTTACCCGACACCTTTTTGTTTGAAAACCTCTGTAGAGGAGAGAATTAAACTCATGTTAAAGTTAAGTATTATCACACGGAAGGCGACGGAAATGCCAGTTCCATGACGGTTGGCAAAAAGAAAGACGGAACCGTTCGCATATGTTTAGGTGCTCGATTTTTGAAATTCGCGAATGATATCAGATTCAGCCCTCGGTACCACTCCAAAAAAGTTTCGCGTCTTTTTCTAGAGTCAGATAAATACGGACCATAGATTTAACCACTTCGCACATTTTTGTTCTAACGGGAGATGTTGCACCTACTAAATTTTAGCTTAAGATTTAAAAACAGCAGTCGGTTCTTCTGCGAGAGATTTTAGGGCCCGAATTACATCAATTTCTTTTGGTAGCATCCGAATCGTTTCAGAATCAACAACTTAGGAAACTTTTTGTTAGACTTAAGGAGGCCAACATGATCATAAATATTACAAAAACACCTTGTTTGTTGGCAAAGGTAAATTTTTTGGGGCACATAACCACTAGGGGAGTTGAATAGGATCCCGAGAAACTATCTTTAACACAACAGTTCTCTAAACCAGAAAATGTGAAACAGTTGAGAACCTTTGTTGGATTGTGTAGCTATTATCCCGATTTGTGCAACGCTACAGGTACCTAACTGCTCTCTTGTTAAGGATACTGCAGAAAAGGTTAAGTGGCGTTGGAGAGAGGCGGAACAGCAAAGATTGGAACAGACCAAAAGGTTATTTTTCAATACTGTAATAATATGCTTTCTAGATTTTACGAAATCCTTCTTCTTACAGTCAAACAGTTCCAAGTTGTCAATGGTGTTGAATTGAACCAAATTAACGAAGAAGGCGAATATTAGGTTATATTGTTTGTTAGTCGAGTCATTCGCGGGTCAGAATTACTATATACGATCACAGAAAAAGAGTTGTTATCCATTATTTTCGGATTGAAGTAATACCGTACGCTAATACGCTAATTTTGAGCTCTCTCGTTGTAATTTGTACCAATCATTTTCCTTTAAAATTTCTTTTTATCATTATCGACTTTTGAGCTGCCTCGGTGGTGGAATGGTTAGAGGTAGCCGTTTTTCTAAAACGGATAAAAACCAAAGCACTCCTTCTCGGATAGGAAGTAAAACTGTAGGTCCCATGGCAACACAATGATTGGCACGTTAAAGAGCCCTTACTAAAGGTCCTTTAGTAGGTCAAAATTTTAGTGACGGGTAGTGCTAATTAATAACCATTAGTAGTTGATACTCATAGGGATGCCCGACATATCCGTTTGTGTTTAGATCTCGGCCCACAAATACAAAAAAAATATCGACTTTTGAATGCTTTAGTTTTCTCAATATAGTTATACAATAGAACACATCAATGGGCGTAATAATGTGGTGGCGGACAGTCTTCTCGTTTTACCAAGGGCCTTTGACAGTGAGTATACATATGATATTTGTAAACTGTTCAGGAATTAATATCATAATAATAAATTGGTCGTGTAAACAAACGTGCCTATAATCACCCTGTTTTCTAATTTCGCAATTAGAAAAAGTTACCCGCGTGTTTAGCTGTTCGAACTAACGTGCTCTTATTGGTTTTAAAGGTAGAGTGACGTGTAGATGAATGTGTAAGCTATAAAAAGGGATACCACACAAACTTTCGCGTCATTGCTTGCGGGTAGGTTCTCGTTACCTTTGTTGCCTTAACTATTTTATTTTCACCTTACTTTTGCAAAGGTTTGTTTTAATTATTTTCAGGTATATTTGATTCAGCCGGCTTATTTAAAACCGTCAACGAATTGATTTCTCTATATATGTAATTTATTATAATTGTACGAATGTATTTTAGGTATAAGGTGAAAAGCTGCTTTTATTCACGATACAATTATGAATGTGTAACCCACACCCACACACGCACGCAGCCACGCACGCACGTACGCACACGTACACGCACACGTACACTCACACTCACACTCACACTCACACGCACACGCACACACACACACACACACACTATATATATATATATATATATATATATATATATATATATATATATATATATAAGCTAACTTTTCTAAGTATTTTGATCTATGCGAATAAGTTCAATAGTATGCTCAAAGATTTTAGTCTTTTAATTATTGAGGTTAACTTTGAATTACACTTTTAAGAATAGGGTACCTTGGGACATTAAAAGCTCTTCTCTCGTTGTACACCTTTTTTGAAAGTTAATGGTGTGTACTAACTATTACTACTAAAAAGGCTTATTATATTATACTTACCAAAATTCATACTAGTCTAGTGCAAATAATATATTTTCTGACTACGCATCCAAAGTACTCTAATTACTTTCGTTAGGTGCAGAGTAATCTTACTAGATTGTGCAGAGTTAAAACTTCCGGTCACAATGGTCGTACAGTATTGTAAAGGGGTTTACAAAAATCGGTCTTGTTACAAGTTTTTACAATTAGTTAAGAGATAAACAGAAACTCATCAGTTTTCGCATTGGCAAATCCAATAACGAACCGGTAACTTTTTCGGAGAAGAATTACAAATTAGCACAATAGTAAAAGATATCTTAAGTTGATAAAAGTTTACAGGAGAAAGGTCTCTGTAAAAGAAACAGTATTTATGTAAGTGGCGTGGTTACAGTAGTAAATTTAATACCTGGGTCCTAGTATCGTAAGTGTACGAAATATAGAAGGAGGAAGAGTTTTATCTGATGTTATTGAGTAATAATCACTCCATTAGGTATTTTTCTAATAATATGATGTTGATTATTATTACACAACTACCAAAATGGTTAATACTAGCTGGACCGTAAATTGCTGGAATACCAGAAATCCAGAATCCTTGTTTTAGCTTTAAGTGAAAAGGACAATTTCATTTATTAATGTAAGTAACAGCCAGCTGTTACGGCGGAATCCGGGGAATTATGCTAATTGGACAGTAATAATCTTACTAAACGCGTAACATTTCTTTTAAAAACGGTGCTATCAGTATTTGGACGCTCATAACGTTTGAATTTACTGTTGGGCTATCGTACATACCAAAATATTGCTATGGAACGAAGGTCTACGAATACCGCCATTATCAGTTTACACTCGCAAACACCTGTTTATTGCGGCATTGTTGAACATTAAATCTTTATCGCCACTTATATGCATAGTCAATTTTACAGCGGAAAACTATATTACGACGGTTTTTCAAGGACAGACAATGGCAAATCAGCGTTAAGAATAGGATTCAACAACCTTAGTGATACAAGATCGACTAGTTAAGGAGTCGTTTCAAAAAAGATTCACGAGAAAACATCGATAGATCAATGGATGGTTACAGACAGAAAGGTCTTTTAGAAGAATAAAGTTGATGATCAAGCGGAAGAGTCCGGGATTTGCCATTATTAAGTAGAGAAAGATTTAGTCCATCCGTTTGTCCGTGTGAATGTATGAGCACATAAATCTCCGAAATTCGTACACCGATTTCGTCAAAATTTTGTATACTGTGGCCTAATACGGTCTAGTTGATCACTACTGAATGTAATTTCAAACGGGAGCTCAGGTTAAAGTTATTGGGCAAAAGTTGGGTCCTAGTAAAGTATGATTTCTTAATAAAACGGTATTTGCCGATGTAGTTCAAACTGTTCATACTCTTATCGTGATGTAATAGCTTACTAGTAATGGTCCAGAAAACCACCATTACAAAACTTCTTGTACAAATTTTACTAAAATAGAAATGCGACCAAACGTGTTGTCGTGAAGTAAAAGAAGGAAATTTTATGATTTTATGAAGTTCAGCTCAAAAAATTTATTTATAAGACAAGTTCGTTGGGGAAATGACAAAACTTTTGCACTAGGGGTTGGTCAAAATTTTGGGCAAAATATGCCCAAAAGCTTTTTCTATACACCAATTTCGTTGGATAAGAACGAACATTTATGGTTCTAAGGAACTGGTCATCATTTGAGGCCAAAGACGCCAAAAACGCATTGTCTTGATGGGCAAGAACGAAATTTTATGGTTTTAAGTTAGTCATCATTTTTGGTCAAATCTGCCCTAAAACTTTATACACCAATTTTGTTGGGAAAGCCTCAGACGAATTTTCTCAATTGACAGAAACGAACGTTATGGTTTTATGGGATTGTGGACCAAAGACGTCCAAAAGCTTTATTTATATCTCAATTGAGCTGGGGAAAAAGCCAAAACCTTTGCCTTGGTTGCAAGATCGAACATTTCTGGGCCAAAAATGTCCAAAAGCTTGTTTACATATTAATTGAGTTGGGGAGACGACCAAAACCTTTGCTTCGATATCAGGATCGAACATTTACAATTCTAAGGCATTTGCCATTATTTGGGACAGAATACGCCCAAAAACTCTATTTATACACAAATTTCGTTGGTGAGACGGACTATTACATTGCCCAGATGGACAAGAACTCAACGTTTTGTTTTGGTCATCATTTGAGGCCAAATATGCCTAAACACTTTATTTGTTCAGTTATTTGATAGGCAAACGACTAAATATATTGTATCGATAGGAAAGAACGAAATTTTATTGTTTTAGGAAGTTGGTTATCATCCATGGTTTTAGGGCGGTGAGCATCATTTAGGGCCAAATATGCCCAAAAACATCATTTATTCACCAATTTTATTGTAAAAATAACCAAACTGCCAACGAAATAACGTCATTATTTATTCACGGATTTCGTTAGGAAAACAGCCACATACAAATTTTATTGTTCTACGGAACTATGGGAGCATGTTGCGTCGATTGTTTCGTACTCGCTTTGGTGTTAACGCCGCAATCAGTGTTCTTCGTGTTTTGCTACGCAACACAATGTTGATTAACAACTGCATAGCGCGTCGCAACGTGATGATTGCATGGTATATGATCCTTATAGCGGTAGCAGAGTGTTTGCCAGTTGTGTTCCGTACAAAGACGTGTGACGTATCTGACTCATTAAATTGGGAAATTTGTGCGTTACTTTCGGATGTGGGTGTGATTTGTACGAAGTGTCTACGGAGTTGAATTGCTACATCCTGGTTTTCGAGGTTATTCGATAATAATTGTCCTGGAAGTTATAGTCCAGTACCGTATATTAGCTCTGCGGCTATTGTTTTTAAGTCCTTTGTCTAAACCGTTTTGATACTGAGCAGTACGATTGGTAAGGCGTGTCTCCATTTTTTGTCAGCGTGACACATGAAGACTGATTTGAGTTGGCGGTGGAGATGTTCCACCAATCCGTGGAGTTCAGGGTTATACGCCAATGTACGGATCGTCGAGAATCAGAAATTAGTATAACGCTGATACATACTGATATCATTTTGGGCAGCCTTTAAGATCTATAATCAAGACAACATTTGGAGATTCAAATGCAAGTTAATAATTATATCTACGCTTTCCTGACTAATTGTACTTTTGATGCTCACCTTTTTTTAAATGCAAATACATCTAAACCTACATTAATGTACAGACATACTCACCCTACTTTATTTATGCTAACATTTAAGTAGTTATCTATAACTTTTTAAGTACTCAATTTTAAAGATAATCAGTTTTATGCGTATTTTCGGACAGCGCCAATTTGCAAGAGTTCATTTAATTTGGTCCCATTTTGTGAATAGAAAACCTGTAAGGGTGAATTCATTCAACAACTAGTGTATTAGAAGCATTTGTCAATCTGTTAAATATAGCAATGTACTATTGAGTGCTTAAATTGACTTGGTTAAAAATCTAATATTTGCATACTGTGCAAAAAGGAACATGTGCCTTGTGGGTGGCCTATACAATAAGATAGAAATTCAATTATTACCATCAACTGCATCCTTTTTCTTTAATTGAGTGTTGACTGCTCAATTAAAACATTTAGCTTTGAGCTAACCATAATAACACATTAAATTTTGTAATTCAATTTAATTTATTATACTATTTAAACTAGGTACCTATCTGAACTATTAATTTCTTTGTTGCTACATTTTAACTTAAAAGAGCATTAATTTAGCCATTAAGTTTTGGGGTTGCTTTATCTTTTTCTTCATTACTTTTATTGTTTCTAGCTGGCGCTCTCCGTGCCCTTAACATTTCACATCTTCGTTATTGTTTAGGATCTGCACCACTACTACTTTAATTGAGCTATCGGCAAGACTCTAAAGCTATCTTCGCTGCTACTAGTTAGCCTTTTGGTACTATAAGTTTAGGTACGTGGAGATTTGCACGTAACAATGCATATTTACAATCAATTTTTACTCATGTTCTCATGGTAACGGGAAGGAAAGGTCTGGATCGTAGGTCGCAACAATAGACGTTGGCTGAGCTTCCACCAGACCTGAGACGGCGCCGTCTGCTTCCTCGATAGCGAGAGATGACCGAACTGTCGAAGCACGTTGCGTCGATTCTTTTGTACTCGATTTGGTGTTGACGGCGTCATCAGCGTTGTGGTTTTACCTGTTGATATGCAACCAGGTGTTGATTGACGGCTGTATAAGGGGGAGAGCAGGCTGCTTGAGCTTTTCAAGCAAATTCAGCCACATTGATGGATTCCCAACATACATTAAGAATGTATGCAAGGTGGGATTACGGATCAATCGCCTAAATGCCCCCCAAAAACCTCATACATGGTAGAAGGTAACGGGAATCGAACCCATTATCTAAGCAGATCGTGTACCACTGAGCTCGGTGAAGAATGTTGCAACACCGGAGCTTCTATAACTAGTTGCGTGCGTGCGATGTCTGGGAGTCAGTATTACTGTGTCTGGAGTAAAACAACACGAGAATATACGTAAGCGAAATATGAGTAATGTAATTACGTGGTGTATTAAGTAATTTAGCAATAAAAAAGGAAAGAAGGGCAATGATTTATATACAATAAAAGGCCTTAGGAAATTAAACACATATAAATTGACTATTTATTAGTCAAGTTCCTTCTTTATGCACTAATCTCGTGATCAAGCAAAACAATTTTGTTACTGTTTAAAAGTACCTATTGATTAATATAAATAAAATTTATCCTTCTCCGACAATTACTCTTTTGGTAAAATTTGCAATTCATTTAAAATAAATAACGATAAAAGGTAATATTACGCCTACGGTGGATTAACTGATGACGATTTATTCAATTACAATTATAAATGAAGTAATTCATTTCAGAGGGGACCTCAAATCACATTTCCTGAAACAGTATTTAATTACCAACGACAAAATATGACGGAGCTACTTTAGGTAAACTGTAAGAACACAGTAAATTGAAAGCAATACTTAACAAACATGCACTTATCACCAATTATGGTTCTATTAAATCAAATATTGCAACAACTATTGTATGAGAAGATACATTTGATTATTCGCAAAATTCAATTACATATCACAGAAAAAAAAGTGATAATGCACGTACATCCTTTCTGTAGAACGATGAGATCATAAAACGGAAATCTCCACTGTATGCATACATTACGCCATTTCGATTATCAGATTCCTTTAAAGAAAATGCCGCCATCAAGATACTACATAAGGATCGTCCGTTTCAACTTATCCAGTTTTTAAATTTATTTATAATTTCTAATACATTATTCTTGTTCTGAGAGTATAAATTGGTCTGTAAAAGAAATAGAAAGAAACTAGGAAACGTCAACATTTTCTAAAATTGAACTAAAGTAAACGTTGACAAAAGCACGATTTAAATACATTCCTCTTAATTTAGGTGTAAAACAAAAACAACTCACATTCCGTGCGTTCATTTCAAGTAATTGGTATAAATATCTTATATCATTAGTTAGTATGATAAATTAGAAGACTTAAATTGGATCGCCAAGTTCTGAAAGAAATTTGAAACATTCTACCATAATTCTCTTGATAACAACTTTGACACGTAAGAAAGGTCCAAAGAGAATTCCGTAATCGGATAGTAAGAGAGAAATATCGTTATTCGGTTTTATAGAATTTAAAATAGCGCACTTAAAATAAAAATATTATGTAATCGAATTTTATAATGTTAGAATTCTGGTTATTCGTTTTCTTTTAAAAATGACATAATTTTCGTTGACTTGCGAATGAAGAAAAAATTGCCAATTGAATTACGTATGTTGGTCCACTATCTTTTCGATATTCATAAAAGAAAAATATATGTATAAATGCACGCATAATATAAGAATAATAATCTAAACAGTAGAAGTTTGTAAGGTGTAAAATGCCTCTTTAAAGAAAAAAAGGCGAATAAATAATATTTAGGATTGCTACGGCATTGAACTTTTACAAAAAATATGGTTCCTCTAAAATTCCCATGCCGGATGATTGTTGAAACTCAAAGTCGTACTGACACAAATATAAAAGACAAAAGATGTGACTATGCAGGGCAGATCCGTATTAAGTGGTAAGTTTTTGAACATTTTTTTTCTTTGTTTACAAATTTGAAGGCTGATCCAAATTTTATTTTTGGTACTATATGTGATTTTAAGTTTAATTGTAACATTGTGTTGCATATTGTCTTATACTATATTTTTACTTGACTGCAAATTCAAAATTTAAGCTAACTTTTACCTTTGTTACTATGTTTGATCTTAATTGTAATTAATTAATTCTAAAAGTAAACAATTAATGCCGGGAGAACTAACAGGCCGATTATCGTTATTTATTGTTACCCTTCAATTGAATAAAAAGAAACTTAGAAGATGGAAACGTTTAAGTTGTCACGGTTCGCGACAATAATAAATAAATATTAAATTAAATAACGAAGAAATAACTAAAACTCGGAAAGCTAAATTAAAAATAATTGAATTATTTGGTCGCAAATAAATAATAGCAAGTCCGGCGAGAGGCGCGGAGCCAGGAATCGCGTAGGGAGCAATCTGGTTGAAACGTAGTGTAATTTAAGGGTATGTAAGTGAAAAATGTATATGCAGAGCCGGATTTAGACTTCGACGGCCCATAGGCAGAGCATGTGGTGGAGGCCCTCAAATCGTTTGTGGTCAAATCGTTTATGGTTAAATGTTGAAAGTTTCTATTAAGGTCAAGGTAAAGAAGAAAGCAACTAAATAAGTTGGCTAACACAAAATTTATTCAAAATTAAACTAGAAAACAACTAAAATAATTTTAGTTTACCTACAAGCTAAATTATTCTTCGTCTGATTTTCACATCAATAAACGTATCGATAATATCGTCGAAGTCTGTTTCCCTCAAAACATCACTCTCTAAACTAAGGAGAGTTAAAACATTTAAACTGTCCTCGGTCATGGAACTTAGGAGTTTATTTTTTATAAGCTTCAGTTTTGAGAAGGATCTTTCAGCCGTACAATTTGTCACCATTAGTGTGAGATAACTTCTCAGAATTACCTCAACGTTGGGAAAGCACTCTTTAACATTGTTTTTACACAACAATTCATACATCCATCTCTCATAGCTAATCTTTTCTCTTCTCTTCTGTTCAAATTCTTCATACTGAACTATAAATAGTTTGAAATGTATAAATTCGTTGCCAACAGAATCATCTACGTCGTCGCAGTAGGTTTTCACCAAGTTTTGGCTGGCAGACAAAATTTCTTGATCAGAAATAGCAGTTAAATTTTTCAAAAATCCAAATTGTGCATTTAGAAGTGAGTACGCGTCCATTCTCTTCTAAAGAGCGGTCATGAGCTGGTCGACAACTGGGATGTAGCTTTGAGTCCTGAATTTGTCCGAGGGTGATAACTGAACTTCCGAAGCTTGCGGGCAATCTAAAGTAGACAACCGGACGTTGTTTCTTTTTGTTTTTCTTCTTCGCAGTTTCGGCAATCAACTAGCTCGAAAGCTTTTACTTCATATTCATTAAAACTGTCTCTTTTATTTTCAATGGTTGCTTTTAATGAAGTAAGCAGTGCTGCAGCAGTATTCAAGTCGAACCAAGGATTTCGTAGGCTTTCGCTGACTTTGTTTATATGTCCCAAAATATCATCCCAAAAAAACTGTATATATGGCTGTTTCTAACTTTGCCATCCTATCATGCAAACCGACAGCTGTTGCTCTTGATTTAGCTGTGTCTTCTTCGTCGTCAATAATTTCTTCGAGGGCATTTATAAAACCTCTATAGCCCCGCAAGAGTGCTTTAGTGGCTTCAACTCGACATGACCAGCGTGTTGTTGTCGTTCTTTTCGGCACAAGAATAGGTTGGTCAGTTTTCGCTTCTTTTAAACAGCGACTAACTGTATTGTACCTGTTAGTTGAAGCCGTAAAATATACATACAGCTCTTCTAAAAAATCATAGAAACTTATTGCTCTGAGACAACAACTGGCCGCCGATTGTATGACAAGATTAAGCGAATGGCCAACGCACGGCACCCAAGCTGCTAGGCTATTTTCTTCTTGTATTAATGCTTGTAGACCATTATATCTGCCACTCATTGCAGAAGCATTGTCGTACGACTGTTCTTCAAGTCCAGCTCGTTTTGGTCTAGAAAATTAATCAAGCCCTCATATATCCTTCGCCTTATGACCCTGGTTAGCATAAATAAGAAAACGCTCAATAGGGCGTGCCCTTCAATAAACCGAACCACTAACGTCAATTGGTCAACATGGCCTTCGTCAGGAGTCGAGTCCAGAGAAACTGAAAAATATTTTGCAGTTTTCACTAGATCAATAATTTCTTTAAAACGGCTTTTCCTAAAATTTCTAGCAGTTCCTCACAAATCGTGGATGACAAGTAGTTTGTGTGACCACTTCCGGTTGCTATGTTCTTCTAAATGTTTTTTAAAAAAAACATCGTAGTCAGCTAAAAGTTCTAATATTCCAAGGTAGTTGCCGTTGTTAGGAGATCTGAGAGTTTCGTTTTCCCCTCTAAATGCCAATCCCCTTTCGCTGAGAAAAGCAATGACTTGCAACACTCTTTTAAGAACTTCTCGCCAATACTTAACACTTTTTTCCATTTGCTCCGCCAGTTCTCGATCTATGCGACCAATTAGTTGGGATTGCCCAGTATAATCGATTGAAGCCTTTAAATGATTTTTCGAGGTTTCATGTTCAATCAATCGTGCGACGGCATTTCTCCAATCACAAAAGCCCTCATGGGTAAACTGTGAACGTACGGGTGAGAAAAGCTTGCATACAAAACAGAAGAGATGCCCTTTGCTTGGAGAAAAACATAACCACCAGCGTTTTTTAGCCTCACCGTTTTTTGTTCTTCGAATGAAAAACCGTTTCTTGCATTTCCTTCTATATATACTAGTTTTTCCAAACTCGGTATACAATTGCGGGGCTGATTTTTTATCGAATAGTTCCTCGTTGCAATACTGAAGGGAGGTGATGTCCATTTTAATACAACAATCAATGGTACCGGGGGTTAAAATTTCAGGCCACAGACCAATGTCTTTTTACATATTAAAACTTTCACAGATGTTGTCAGACAGATGCTCCAGAGCTTCAGTGAATCCTTCTGTTGATGTTGCAGACGCGTCTTCTGGCGCCTGAAAGAAATAATTAAAATAAACGTAACGTATGATTCGACAAGTTTATAAATTTGCCTACCTATTATAATTACACATTGTGTACATATTGCATACATGCATACAATATTTTTAGATAAGTAGACTGAAACTTAGAGAAACGTTTTAGTACTAGTTTCATACATAATCTAAAACGGAAGTGTTTCAGGTTTCAGGTATCCAAAATTTCAATAATTCTCGTTTTCGTTTTATTTTCAAAAGATTATTTATTAGGTAATGTACTTCGATATCAGTTTGTTTTTGTAACCGAATAATCGTCTGTACACAATTAACGATTAGGTATCTAAACGATATAAACACCGACAGTAAGCGTTACCTATTATTGCAATTTTGAGATTAAGTCATCTTCCTGCAGTGGGCTTTCAAGATGCGGTATCATCGTCAAGAGTGAAATGTTAACATCATTCTTTTCCATAGATGGTGATTGAAAAATCAGTCATACGACGTGATTTGGCTAAAATTCTTGAGTCTTCTTTTCTTTACGGCAGCTTTCCGTTTTCATTGCTTAGATGTTTTCGCTTTCTCTATGGCGATCAGCACTGGACAAATGGCGGTCCATATTAGGTCCTTCACCTTAAAACAAATTAATCCATACTACCATAAGACGTGAAAAGTTAAACTTATACCGCGTTCTTAAAACCAGACGCAACTTTATTTTCAACATCAAAAATCAACAAACATACACTTTAGCGTTTAATATTTACACGTTACCTACTAAAAAGGAACGAGAAACATTTATTCAATTACCTAATAATACACCTCTTGACGTTTGACGTTTGAAACTCAACTGTAAAAAACTAGTTTATTCATTCGAGCGAGGTGCAATACGCGCATGCAGGTCGCGGCGGGGCGGCGTGACTTTTCCATAGAGAGAACGCATTTGTAACAAAACTAAGTATTTTGTTTCTAGTTTCTACAAGCCTTTATTGATTTAATTTAATTTAATTTTGTGGTGTGGTGCTGGGGGCCATAGTGTTGTTGAAACCGCCACTGTATATGTATATATGTACATTTAGATATTCATACAGTAAGTAAACGCTATATTAGTTACATCTTTCTTGACTTTGTCTCTATTTCTACTTCTTACTTCCTTACATGCCGAGGCAGTAGACAAATAACTGTCCGGTAGTAGACGATACCGTTAGTAGGGAAAGCTACAGCGTTCAGGGCACGATTTGGCCAGTAACAGATCTGCTCGCTATGGTATTACGCAAAGAATAATACAATTGCCTCGGCTCGACCTGGCTGCAAGGGGCGGTCAAGGTCGAAACATACAGGCCCGTTGCTCACGACTGTGCAAGGAATGAATGGCGAGTCGGTACGTGGAGTGTTAGAGGTATTCATGTTAAAGAATTTGAAATTGCGAATGGCACGAAAGACACCTTGATATTCTGTGTGTATCTGAGACAAAACGCAAAGGAAAGGATGCTGTGGAGATGGAGGATGGCAGCCTACCACTATGGTCAGGAGTTGAGACTGAAGTGCATGGCGCAAAAGGAGTTGGGGTGATCGTAAGTGAAAGAGCGAAAAGATGTGTTAAACAGTACGAATTGGTATCTCCCCGGGTAATATGGGCTAGAATGAAAGTGGAGTTTCGAAGAATTTTTCTTACTGCATGCTATGCACCGGTGAATGGAAAAAGAGACCAGGAGCGTGAGAACTTCTGGAATGAAGTAGAGAACGTGTTGAACGTATGTAAGCCAAACGAAAGAGTAATGATGGTGTTGAACGGATGGGTGGGTGTATAGAGAGAACATCCTGAATCCGTTCTAGGAAAGTTCAGAGACCAAAGGGTCAATGAAAATGGTGAACGCCTGGTGAACATCTGTGTGGAGAGAAGCCTGTTTGTATCCAATACGTGGTTTAAACATAAAAATGTGCATATGTATACATGGCAAAGAGGTGATAAGACTTAATAGTGTATGATGAACGGCTTAGAAACCTGGTGACACAAAAGTAATGCGCGGATCGGAGTGTAGATCGGACCACTTTTTGGTTGTATCAAGAGTGTGTTTACGACAAAAGTGGGTCTGGAGAAGGAAAGCAAACGTAGTGAGAACGTCTAGAATTAGACAAACTAGTGGATAATGATGCGAGAATGAAATACGCGGATGCTGTGAGGAAAGAGTTGGATGTGAATGAAACAGCGTGGAACGAACAAATAAAAGACACTGACGTTGAAAGTGCATGGATAAGCTTGAAAAACTGTGTTGTCAATTGTGCCGTGCGAATATGTGGAAGAGCAACTGTAGGTAGACATAAAAAATGTGCTTGGTGGAATGCGTCGGTAAAAAAGGCAGTATGTAAGAAAAAAGATGCGTAAATGGCAATGATTGCTCCAAAAAATGAGACTGAGAAAAAGCGATTGTATGAGGTGTACAGAGCGAAGGAGGCAGTGAGAATAAGTAAAGAGGAAGTGATGATGGCAGTGGAAGGAGAGCAAATGCAGGATGATTTTGAGGGAAACAAAAAACTCTTCTGGAAAAGGGCCAAAAATACCAAACGTGGCCCAAAACAGAACGCTGCAGGTGTGATGAATATAAGCAATTAAATAGTATGGGACGATTGTGAACTGAGGAAATGTTGGCAAAAATATTTCGGAAAGCTGTACAGTAGTAAAGAAAGTAAGACTGAAGGGTTAAATAAGGAGATATAGAAGAATGATGAATGAAACTGAGAAGGATATTGGATAAATGAGGTAGAAAACGGTAGGAAGGTTGAAAAACGGCAAGGAGCAGAGGTAGATGAAAGCACTGGGGTGCAAAGCTTGTACGCAGATTGTGTGAATTATTCAATGTATGCCGTATGTGCGGAAAAGCGCCGAGGGATTGGAAGAGCGCGATCATTATACCACTGTATAAGGGTAAGGGGAACAAGAGTGACTACAGAGGACTAAGTTTGCTAAGCGTGTTTGGTAAAGTATTTGGAAGAATACTGATTGATAGAGTACGAGAAACTACACAAACTAAGATTTGGGATGTGCAGAGTGGCTTCATGCCAGGGAGAGTATGTGTCGATCAGATGGGTGCTCTCCAGCAGGTGATCGAAAAGTGTTTAAGGGTAAAAAGGAAGCTGTACTGTGAGTTTGTAGATCTGGAGAAAGCATACGACAGAGTGAATAGGGAGAAGCTGTGGGAAATATTAAACGAGTACGGCGTAAATAAAGGTCTAATAAATGGAATAAGGGCAGTATGTAACTGTACTCGGGCATGTGTTAGGGTGAGAGGAGGTGTGAGTGAATACTTTCATATTGAGCAAAGAGTGCGACAAGGCTGTGTGATGTCACCGTGGTTGTTCAATGTATACATGGATAAATGTGTTAGACAAGCATGTACCGATACTAATGGTGTAATGGTTGATGACGTAAATGTACGACTTCTGGTGTATGCAGATGACACAATCTTATTAAGTGACGGATGAGCTACAAACCGCTCTGAGGAAGTTTGATACAGTCTGTGACAGCATGAACCTAACGATAAACATGAACAAAAATAAGATTGTGGTGTTCAATCGGGAAGGTGGGAATGAGAGTAGAGTATTTACTCTGAATGAATGCATAATGACGGGGTGTGGCGAGGAAAAGACGATGATGGATAGATATAAAAGTAGTACATTACGTTGGTTTGGTCACATTGAGAGAATGAACAACGCAACATTAACGAAGAAAATATATGTGGGTGAGGTTAGGGATAAACGGGCCTGGTAGGCCGCGTAAAACTTGGCTGAATGTAGAAGAATGTATGATAAAGGAAAGAAAGATAAGGAGTTTTAAAAATAAAAGGCATGTCAGAGACAACGTGTGAATCTTGCGGAAGCTATGGAGGTATGCGAAGATAGGAAAACATGGAGAAATATTGTGAACGAAAAATAAATAAGAGGGAGGAATTGTTTTGCCTACCCAGCAAGAATGGCGTGAAAGTTAAGCTAATAATAAACAAAGATTAATGCGTCCGTTTTTATAAAACTCTTCTTTTAAAACATTTGAACTATGATTAGGGTTTTCTTAAGAATTAGATAAATCCCGACTACTATTAATTTTTGTTCAAATTTTCCTGTAAGACAAGTTTCGAAACAATCGGAAGTAAGGTTCCTCGAGTTTCTTAAACTACACTTTGTCAAGTTTGATTTTTAACGTAGCTAGATGCCAGTATTGAGCCTCATTTATTGATAGGAAGTTAAACAGTTACTGCAATATTCCCAACATTTTTTGTCATTTTAGTCCGACCTTGTGTCAATATAATCAAAGTGACCATACAGTGCTGTATGGGCATGTGTGCTGATGATGATGAACATGATTGTTTCTGTTCGCACGCAAGGTGTCTTTCGCGAACTTTTCCATACAGTTGATCCATACGAATTGGATAGTAATCGACAGTAATTGTTTTACCACTTTACAGGAAATTAATACCAAATGTTTGTCCTTTACATTCAAGAAAACTCTGGCCACTTTTGCGGCAGATCAAATCACATTTTTGAAGGCGAGTACCGGTTTTCCACATACTGATGTGTTTGCTGACTGGTTTCTGACGTATAATGGGCATATTCACTTCTCATCTGTAGTAATAAATAGGCGCACAATGATTCTGTTTCGAACGATACAAACGTGGAAAAATTCGTTTCCGTTAGCTTTTAGCCATCTTTTGTACAAAGCAAGACTCGTATTTAATTCGTGGTTTAAAATGTGCCATATTCTTTCTTCTGATATGCCCACGCCTTAGCTATCTCATGCACCTTTAATCAAAGCTCGTCTAATGAAATATTGTGAATTTTTTAGCTGTAGGCACTTATTGGTAGACTTTCAAATGCATCACCTTCAACGCCACCTATTTCTTCTCAATTGTCAATAAAAAGTAGTTTTCTTAAAACCGCACTTTTGATGAATCTCGGTTGCCAACAAACCGTCAAAACGGATAATTTTAAATGCCACTATATTTCACTTTCAACTAAACGCACAAGATGTCTGCTTTAAACAACTGATAAAGTAAACATTTGACAGATCAAGCTGAAATGTGATGTACGTTGCTCCACCACGTCCGCCAACTAAACAAACACAAAATTATTGTACATACCTATAATTTTCAAATTGGTAAAACTAAAGTTTTCAATGTATCAACGTTTAGCGTTAGTAAGTCGTATATATATATATATATATATATATATATATATATATATATATATATATATATATATATATATATATATATATATATATATATATGAGATGTTCAGAAAGAAGTAAAGAAGGATCGTACAGTTTAAATGAAATTTAGTCATAAAAGTGATTTCATGTATACATGTGCGAGACATTGTTTGATAGAAATCTGGTTCACGATGTGTTTAAAGTGATTTGTTTTGTAAAATTAGTCTGAATATTATTTATGTTTGCGAATGACACGAAAGACACCTTGATATTTGTGTATCTGAGACAAAACGCAAAGGAAAGGATGCTGTGGAGATGGAGGATGGCAGACCACTATGGTCAGGAGTTGAGACTGAAGTGACCAAAAGGAGTTGGGGTGATCGTAAGTGAAAGAGCGAAAAGATGTGTTAAACAGTAATTGGATTGGTAATTGGGCAGAATGAAAGTGGAGTTTCGAAGAAGCATGCTATGCAGGTGAATGGAAAAAGACCAGGGCGTGAGAACTTCAATAAGAGAAACGTGGAACGTTTAAGCCAAACGAAAGAGTAATGATGGTCTTGAACGGATGGGTCGGGTAATATGGGCTAGAATGAAAGTGGAGTTTCGAAGAATTTTTCTTATGCATGCTATGCACCGGTGAATGGAAAAAAGAGACCAGGAGCGTGAGAACTTTGAATGAAGTGAAACGTGTTGAACGTATAAAAACAAAGGTAATGATGGTGTTGAACGGATGGGTGGGTGAGAAAACATCCTGAACCGTTCTAGGAAAGTTCAGAACCAAAGGGTCAAAAATGGTGAAGTGGTGAACATCTGGGGAGAAGCCTGTTTGTATCCAATACGTGGTTTAAACATAAAAAATGTGCATATGTATAATGGCAAAGAGGTGATAAGACTTAATAGTGTATGATGAACGGCTTAGAAACCTGGTGACACAAAAGTAATGCGCGGATCGGAGTGTAGATCGGACCACTTTTTGGTTGTATCAAAGTGTTTTAGACAAAAGTGGGTCTGGAAGGAAAGCAAACGTAGTGAGAACGTCCAAATTAGACAAACTAGTGGATAATGTGCGAGAATGAAATACGCGTGGGAGAAAGAGTTGATGTGAATGAAACAGGTGGAACGAACAAATAAAAGACACTGACGTTGAAAGTGCATGGATAAGCTTGAAAACTGGTTGTCAATTGTGCCGTGAATATGTGGAAGAGCAACTGTAGGTAGACATAAAAAATGTGCTTGGTGGAATGCGTCGGTAAAAAAGGCAGTATGTAAGAAAAAAGATGCGTAAATGGCAATGATTGCTCCAAAAAATGAGACTGAGAAAAAGCGATTGTATGAGGTGTACAGAGCGAAGGAGGCAGTGAGAATAAGTAAAGAGGAAGTGATGATGGCAGTGGAAGGAGAGCAAATGCAGGATGATTTTGAGGGAAACAAAAAACTCTTCTGGAAAAGGGCCAAAAATACCAAACGTGGCCCAAAACAGAACGCTGCAGGTGTGATGAATATAAGCAATTAAATAGTATGGGACGATTGTGAACTGAGGAAATGTTGGCAAAAATATTTCGGAAAGCTGTACAGTAGTAAAGAAAGTAAGACTGAAGGGTTAAATAATGCGAATATAGAAGGAATGATGAATGAAAATGAGAAGGATATTGGGATAAATAAGGTAGAGAAAACGGTAGGAAGGTTGAAAAACGGCAAGAGAGCAGGCGTAGATGAATGCACTGGTGAAATGCTAAAGTATGGGGGTGCAAAGCTTGTACGCAGATTGTGTGAATTATTCAATGTATGCCGTATGTGCGGAAAAGCGCCGAGGGATTGGAAGAGCGCGATCATTATACCACTGTATAAGGGTAAGGGGAACAAGAGTGACTACAGAGGACTAAGTTTGCTAAGCGTGCCTGGTAAAGTATTTGGAAGAATACTGATTGATAGAGTACGAGAAACTACACAAACTAAGATTTGGGATGTACAGAGTGGCTTCATGCCAGGGAGAGTATGTGTCGATCAGATGGGTGCTCTCCAGCAGGTGATCGAAAAGTGTTTAAGGGTAAAAAGGAAGCTGTACTGTGAGTTTGTAGATCTGGAGAAAGCATACGACAGAGTGAATAGGGAGAAGCTGTGGGAAATATTAAACGAGTACGGCGTAAATAAAGGTCTAATAAATGGAATAAGGGCAGTATGTAACTGTACTCGGGCATATGTTAGGGTGAGAGGAAGTGTGAGTGAATACTTTCATATTGAGCAAAGAGTGCGACAAGACTGTGTGATGTCACCGTGGTTGTTCAATGTATACATGGATAAATGTGTTAGACAAGCATGTACAGATACAAATGGTGTAATGGTTGATGACGTAAATGTACGACTTCTGGTGTATGCAGATGACAATCTTATTAAGTGACGGATGAGCTACAAACCGCTCTGAGGAAGTTTGATAGTCTGTGAGAGCATGAACCTAACGATAAACATGAGCAAAACTAAGATTGTGGTGTTCAATCGGGAAGGTGGAGATGAGAGTAGAGTATTTACTCTGAATGAATGCATAATGACGGGGTGTGGCGAGGAAAAGACGATGATGGATAGATATAAAAGTAGTACATTACGTTGGTTTGGTCACATTGAGAGAATGAACAACGCAACATTAACGAAGAAAATATATGTGGGTGAGGTTAGGGATAAAGCCGGGCCTGGTAGGCCGCGTAAAACTTGGCTGAATGTAGAAGAATGTATGATAAAGGAAAGAAAGATAAGGAGTTTTAAAAATAAAAGGCATGTCAGAGACAACGTGTGAATCTTGCGGAAGCTATGGAGGTATGCGAAGATAGGAAAACATGGAGAAATATTGTGAACGAAAAATAAATAAGAGGGAGGAATTGTTTTGCCTACCCAGCAAGGGAATGGTGTGAAAGTTAAGCTAAGTATATAAACAAAGATTAATGCGTCCGTTTTTTATAAAACTCTTCTTTTAAAACATTTGAACTATGATTAGGGTTTTCTTAAGAATTAGATAAATCCCGACTACTATTAATTTTTGTTCAAATTTTCCTGTAAGACAAGTTTCGAAACAATCGGAAGTAAGGTTCCTCGAGTTTCTTAAACTACACTTTGTCAAGTTTGATTTTTAACGTAGCTAGATGCCAGTATTGAGCCTCATTTATTGATAGGAAGTTAAACAGTTACTGCAATATTCCCAACATTTTTTGTCATTTTAGTCCGACCTTGTGTCAATATAATCAAAGTGACCATACAGTGCTGTATGGGCATGTGTGCTGATGATGATGAACATGATTGTTTCTGTTCGCACGCAAGGTGTCTTTCGCGAACTTCCATACAGTTGATCCATACGAATTGGATAGTAATCGACAGTAATTGTTTTACCACTTTACAGGAAATGAATACCAAATGTTTGTCCCTTTTACATTCCAGAAAACTCTGGCCACTTTTGCGGCAGATGAAATCACATTTTTGAAGGCGAGTACCGGTTTTCCACGTACTGATGTGTTTGCTGACTGGTTTCTGACGTATAATGGGCATATTCACTTCTCATCCGTAGTAATAAATAGGCGCACAATGATTCTGTTTCGAACGATACAAACGTGGAAAAATTCGTTTTCCGTTAGCTTTTAGCCATCTTTTTGTACAAAGCAAGACTCGTATTTAATTCGTGGTTTAAAATGTGCCATATTCTTTCTTCTGATATGCCCACGCCTTAGTTATCTCATGCAACTTTAATCAAAGCTCGTCTAATGAAATATTGTGAATTTTTTTAGCTGTAGTGGCACTTATTGGTAGACTTTCAACCTTCAACGCCACCTATTTCTTCTCAATTGTCAATAAAGAAGTAGTTTTCTTATAAACCGCCCCACTTTTGATGAATCTCGGTTGCCAACAAACCGTCAAAACGGATAATTTTAAAATGCCACTATATTTCACTTTCAACTAAACGCACAAGATGTCTCCTTTAAACAACTGTATAAAGTAAACATTTGACAGATCAAGCTGAAATGTGATGTACGTTGCCCCACCACGTCCGCCAACTAAACAAACACAAAATTATTGCACCGCCATACCTATAATTTTCAAATTGGTAAAACTAAAGTTTTTCAATGTATCAACGTTTAGCGTGAGTAAGTGCGTAGTATGTATATATATATATATATATATATATATATATATATATATATATATATATATATATACACACACACAGGGTTTTCAAAGTTAAGTCTGCACTATTGCTAACTTTCTTATTAATGGAGCTACGAAGTCGGTTAAATTAGCAAAGTAGTGTGTTTTTTTATGCTGATTACGATGGTGGGAAAGAAAAACAATTTAAAGTCGCATTCTCGAAAAATCGACGAAAACATACTTTTTCTAATGGAACACCCTGCATACAATATTCTCAGTCGATAGAGAATTAAATTCTGAGCAAAAGTTGTCATATGCATTTCTATCCTACAGTAAAAAATAAAGGAGATTTTGCCGATTTTTTAATTCCATCAAGTAGGCTATGATTCGAAAGTAATACATTATTTTATGAATTTGAACACGTTCTAAATAATAAATAATTAACAGGTCTTAAATTAAATGCTGAAAAAGGTCTCCTCTTTGTTCCATACACCATATATCCTGAAAGAGAATTGAGGTGACCTTCAAATGATGTATCAAGTTCCCATACCTAACTAGTGAGATTTCCGAAATAAAAGCAAGTTTCTGTAAAAATCGGATTATTTTGGCATGTGTTTATGTAAATATCCATAAAATATCAAGGTGGAACATATTATGAAAATTTGACAATGAATGCATTATTAATACAACGTTCGGGCGTTTATCAACAATAGTGAATCAAAAAGATTAAGAATAGAGGGAAATAGACGTTCAAATAAAGTTTTGATGAAATCGTTTATTTTTCCAGGAGAATGTGATCAAATTATAGCTAGAATATGCAGGAAGGTCAATGACTACTGCTTTCAGTACATCAAATAATAAATACAGTTAAACACCAAATAACAAATAAAAATACAATAACAAAACAAGTAAAAAAAAAAGAAAACTTTCACAATAGATTTTCAAAACGACGACCGTTGGTTTCAAAACATTTTAAGATCCGGATACTTACAGATTCATTTGTTACCCACGGTATCTCACTTGCATCCAGCTCTTCAATGCAACTGATCACTCCTGGCGCAGGTCTTGTTTACTGTGTTATGTTTTCTTGTCAAACTACCTCAAAAGTAAAAATCAAGTGGCGTGAGCTCGTGTGATCTTGCAAGCCAATGGCACGGTTCTAAACGTCTGAACCAACGATCGTCGAACATTTCGAACAGCTCCGTTGTTACTTTCACAGTGCTTGACTTTGAATTTTAGCCCGTAAGCTATTGTACACACCAGACATGTTCGCGGCATTATCATATGATTTGCACGACAGTCTTTAATATTTATCCCCAGTGTTTTGAGTTCCGAAATAATGGCAGAATACATTTCTTCAGCTTTATGTCCCACTGAGGGCCCACACTTTAGAAATGTGTCACACGGTTCGCCTGTTTCCAAAACGTATCTAACAACGACGTAAGTTGGTCCACATGTGCTATATCCGGTGTTGAATCGATGATTAAGGAAAAATATTTCGCCCTTCTTATCTCGTGTCCAATCTGTTTTAAGACTTTATGGCCCGTCAAGAGAATAAACTCATCGCGAACGGTCTTCGCTAAATAACTAGTACTTCCAGATCCTTGCTTCCTAAATCGTTCAATATGACTGGCTAAAAAGGGATCGAATTCAGCTAACAGTTCCAGAACTTTTCATCTTTTCCTCTGAAAGCGAGGCCTCTTGAACACAGTTGCTACACTACGACAACAACCCCCTTCAGAACGTTTCTCCAATAAGTAACTTCATCAATCTGGACATGCAGTAAATTGTCGAGTCGGCCATCAATCACACTTCTAACTTGCAAAACTAAGGATACTCGATTTATGACGCCCAGTTTTCATGCTGAGCTACTCGGTGTTATACATTTTTCCAGTCATTAAATCCTTCGTTTTCAAACTTAGTCTTATTTTCCAATGGATCGAATGCCAAACAGGGCCTGCAATATACAGATCTTTTACTTTCAGAATAAATCAGCCAACTTCGGTCATCCATTTCAATTATTTTTCATTATTAATTGGAAAGTATTCATTAGCAAGAAACGACGCTGATCAGCGTATATTCTTTCACTTTTAGAGAAGTCAGAACTCACAAGACTTGTTTTCATGGAAGCGCTACCTTGTGATAACCTCCCTTAAGGTATCGTTGATTTCCCATAAAGCTGGATCTTTGTTTAGATGTACTGTTGTTTGCACCTGGTCATTACTTAACGTCTGATTCTGAGACGCATCTTTAATTGTTGTACTTATTGATGATTTCTCTACCGTCTTATCGTCAAAAACATAAATATTCGTTTTTTCAAAAGTACATCGTGCAACAGATGACTGTTGTGGTTAGGCCGTAGAGTTAAAATCTATATCATCTTTTCCAGATTGTGTTCTGTCAGTGCAGGTTGTTGAAGTCTCTGGTCTTTCAACAATACTTCCAGTTTTAAGAAAACTGTCAATTTTTATCGTTTTACGGATAATCTGTTTTTCATTTTGGCTTTCTTCTTATACTCAGCTCCATTAAGTCGCTTTCTCCCATCAGTCATTCTAACAATGTGCCAGAGAATTATTAATAGTATTAATACGTATTAAAAAACAGCTCCGTTGTTACTTTCACAGTGCTATGAGCCTGTGCCTCATTCAGCCGAAACCAACAGGTACCAACAATTACTCACCACAGACTTTATAATTTCAAGGTATTTGTTAGAATTTCATCGTAAATGAGAAATCTTATTTGGTTATTTTTCAAAAGACAAAACAATATTAAAACTAAGCCTTTTCCGAAATTACATTTTCTTGACATTTGGTCGCCCAGAAATGCTTTAGGGTTTGAACTTTTATAAACTTATATGGGTGCATATCATATTTATCCAAGAACCTTTGAATTTGAATAGACGAATGAGTTAAGCCTAAATCTTCTTCTGCACTTCTCGCGGAGGCTTGAGGACAAGCGTGAAAATAGGGTAAAATATTTATGATGTCGTTATCTGAAGTTACAGGCTTCCATAAATGTCGTTGCGCTTTCAGTTTCGACCCAATATCAATGAAATTATGTTGTAATCGTACAAACTTTCTCTCGTTCATTGGTTGTAAATCAGGGTACATTTCAATGAACTTGAACGTTCTTGCTATAATTTGGTCACATTCTTCATGAAGAATAAACAATTTCATCCAAACTTCATTTAATATCTATTTCCGTCCATTCTTTTCAATTCACCATTGTTGATAAACGCCCGAATGTTCTATTAATAATGCACTAACTGTCAAATTTGCATAATGACGTGCTACCATGAAATTTCATGGCTAAGAAACCGAAAATTATCAGATTTTTACAGAATCTTGTTTTCATATCTGGAAACCTCAGCACTATTTAGGCGTAAGAACATGATACATCATTAGAATCGAAATACCGCAGTAATAAACATTTAAATGGAGCTATGTTTTGAACATAAAATATGAAAATTACTTAATTTCTTGAAAACCATTGAAGATAAGCGGAAGATGCAATAATATTTTTAGTATTTGGGAAACAATATCAAAACGTGAAAATCAGTCTTTCAGGAAGAATACACGTAACTCCAGGAAGTGATAGATCTAATCGTTTTAACACAAAACTTTCATATAAACGTAAGTCCAATAGTGATTCTTTTTCGAGATACAGGGTGTCAAAGTTAATAACCTGCCTAAGCAGTTGGTAATAAACACCTAAAAATGCAAATATCTTAGAAACTGATATAGTTATCGATTTAGACAAAGTATACCTTTTTTATCTGAAAAACAGCAAGGTTTCGTATTTTAATAAAAAAATCCAATTTACTCCATTGGCGTAGAAATTAGAGATTAAAAGGTTACACTACCCCTTGCGTTCTACGCCACTATACATAATAAAAATGTATTAATAAGCTAAAATCAATGTACTTTATATCTCTATTTATTATACCAAGACAGAGAAAAATTGTAAATTTTACTTAATTTAAAGTTTTTGGTAATATTTATAGCAGAAATAAAAATAAAATGTTTTTTTTTTCTAAAAATTTACAAAGACGTATGCATGAGTTATATGGATTGATTTGTAATGGAAAATGGCACAAAAGTTGATGTCATTTTTTTGACATATTTAAAAAAACGAAAGTTGGCGATGTTGCGAAAGGAAACTTCGAACAGAATTTTAGTTAACATCGTCTAATAGAGTAGAAAAGTGACAATGAAAAAGTGTTTTTTGTTTTTCAATATCTCCAATAAGAAGGCCAGAAAAGATAAAATAAAAAACTCAAAAATTTTTTTCCAAATATCTTCAAAACTGTTAAAGGTATTTATTTGGAATTTATAAACGCCATCAATATGATCCCGTTATTATATATCTTTTGTCCCGTTTAACCGATCTTCTAACTCTTACCGTTACAAATTTCTCCATGCTGTTGATTATTATATTGGTCACGCTGTATACTCGTCTACACATCTCTAAGTAACTTCCATTCACACGCTGTAGAAACTATCTTTTTCTAATTTCTAGTTGTTACTTGCATACATAAACGATAATTTGCTTTGGTAACAATAAAAAACCATTCGATCAAAAGTAGCCGTTAGTTTTCGTTTTTAAAAATTAATTTTTAACTGGTAAAATATAATTGAAAAGGCATTAAATTGGCTGGATCTTAATTTTAGCAAAAAGATTTCAACAATGTAAACAAATTTTCTCAGCTATTAATTTCATTAAACTGTGTAGAAATGTTATCCAAACGTAATATGCATAAAGCAAATAGATTTTACAGTAGTTCTGACGTTTTATATTCATTATGAATTTACATTTATTAAATCCCTGAATTTCAAATTTGAATTTTGTATTCACAACGAAGTATTTCTTGAAAGATAAGAGAATGGTTAAATTGAATTGCGATTTTAGAACTGGACGTATAATTATTATAGCTGAAACACATTTCCTAGAGCATAAAGGAAAGCAGTGGTTAGAAACTGAAACTACTTACCTGGCATACCTTGTCGGAATACAAATAGTTTGAAATATTTCCTGTCCCTACAACAGAGGATACTAACATTAAATATAACTTTTGACTGAGATAAATTCTATAACAAGGGTGACAAAGTATGTGAAATTTGTCAATCGTGTACACACGCGTATGATTAATTAATCTCACACTTCATGTGTGCACGTCTAAAATGTGCGAGTTTCACATTTTCTATCTGGTGCAGGGAATGCGAAGACACACTAAAAGGACTTTGTAAAGAACAAATAATACATTTTTGGAAAATAAAATTGTATAAAAATTCAATGTGTTTTATACAATTACTAGAATTAAAGTCCTTTGTTTTGCAACAGCAGTTTGTGAGTGTCTGATTGAAATAAACGGACTTATTCAAAGCTTCTTTTTACGGATTGCATAATCAAACAAAGCTGATTATTTTCAGTTTACGCGTTTAAAATTCAAAATGTAAAATTAAGCTCCTATCTCTGGCAAACCATCCAAAAATGCACTAAGTACGGACGTATTAATGACGTTTGTTAAATGAAAATGGTGTCTACTAAATAGGTAAGCGAAATGTTGTCTATTTGTCAATTTGTTGCTTTACATTGCTTTTCTATCAGAGTGAAGATTCTGACACCTCACTTTAAGTACTCATGTTTTAAAAACTATATAATTAGAATTATCATTACATAATTTGTACTGCATGTATTTTACTCAGAATTTATTTCTATACAGGGTGGCCAAACGAGAAGGGGGTGGAAGATTGTGTAAAGACGTAATAAGCCAGAGAAATGATTGTTAGACCAGAGGTAGATATCAATAGGCACTACATTTTAAAAATATTTTTGATCATACAGGGTGTTTCATGTTATTGGAGCAAACTAAACATTTTTCAACCCTATACATTATTACATTTTTTTTTGAGCCTATAAAATACACTTTCATTTAATACTAAATTGTATGGGTCTATCTCCTTTGGTTTAAAAGATATTCAATTGTTTTTCAAAAAAAATATCCCCCTTCCGGCCGCCGCCACTGATTTTTTTTTAATTTTAAAATGGCAGAACATTTTTGGTGGTCCTGTAGTCTAGATTTGTTTTAATAATATACAGGGCGTGTCACTGTTTGTAAATACAATTTTTTTCGATGCCTCGTTTGATATTCTTTCTTTTCATCAAGCATGTCTTATACCTAAAATTAATAATTTTCAAAACATTTTCAGTTTATTTGTGAAATTGCGATTATAATACAGACAGACTGAAAACAGAGGTATTAATTTGGCCATATGATTGTAGTTTCTTACTAAAAAAAGTTGTCAAGTAAAAACAAGTGTTAATATAACAATTACAAATTGATTTAATTAATTATTTTAAATTTAACAGACCTTTTTGAATAAAATTCTCTGCTTCTAGGCAAATTTAAATCAATCCCTAGTAAAATTTCTGAACTACTCAATTTGATTATGTTCAGATCAACGATTTCATTTTTTACGTCTTTTTGTAAATGTAAATGTATAAAGATGGTCATGGAATTGTAGTTTTATGCTAAAGAATTTTTTAATAAAGTTGTATTAATTTATAAAAGAAACTTTGGCGTTCTTTTTCATGCTAAAAAATGTTTACAAGTAAAAACAAGATTTAATATAACAACTACAAAGTGACTGAATTAAATTATTCTAAATTTAACAGAATTTTTTGACCAAAATTGGTAGATACTCTTACACAAGTCACTGTTTCGTTCAAGGAAAATTTAAAGCAATACTTAATGAAATTACTAAATTTAAATCAGTCCTTAGTAAAATTTCTGAAGTACTCAATTTAATTATGTTCAAATCAACCATTCCATTTTCCGCGTCTTTTTGTAAATTTAAATTGGTTACTGATCAAATAACAAAGATTATTTGAAATTAATGTGTAAATTTGCAATTAAAAAAGAAGAATCCCATGACAATATTGTGATGAAAACAGAAAAACTGTTTGTAACCATTGGTTCTATTCAGATTAAATCTAATTTGTGTTGTAATTTATTCAAAGTGCTGAAAATCACTCTAAATATTCAGGAAATGGTTTTAATGATTTTTATTTTTGGAAAATGTCAAAAAATTACTTACTGGCAAGTAGAATTTATGCAGCAAGATATCCCGATGATGAAAAAAAGCCGCGATCTAACGCGTTTCAAGATCTTTTTCTAAGATGTGAAGAAACAGGGAGTCTTAAATTTAAAAAAAACGGAAAGTAGCTAATAAAGCAATGACAAATGATAAAAACCAACTTACAGTTTTACTTTCAATCCAAGAAAATCCTCATGTAAGTACTTCACAACTGGTTTTTGCAAAAAATTGCAGAAGTTCTCAATTTTGTCAATTCTATATTATTTAGTAACGAAACTACCTTCAAAAGTAATGGTTTAGTGAGCAGACATAACATGCATTATTATAGCACTGAAAGGGGGAATTATAGGGTCCAATGTTATAGGTACTCTAACCGGCGAGGTGTATTTACATTTTTTAAGAGATGTGCTACCTAACCTTCTTCAAAATATTAATGAAGCAGTTGATGGAAATATGTGGTACCAGCATGATGGTGCACCCGACCACTACCACCGAGACGTATGAACATTTTTAAACCACTGAAAAGAAAATCAGTGAATAGGTCGAGGAGGACCCATTTCTTGGGTTTCTTGGATTTTGTGGGGTTACGTAAAAGATTATATGTATAAAGAAATTCCAACCACACCAGAAAATATGAAGGAAATAATCAGAAATGCTTTCAAAATATCACATGGCCGACATTAGAGTTAGTGAAAAATAATTTTGTGCGACATGTATTGAAGTTGAAGGAAGAACATTCGACCATTTAATGAGAAATTGATTTTTTTTTCTTTTTCATTTTATTGTTCATGTTTTGTCATTTGTATTTGTTAATTTTATTACACAGTATTGCATATAAAAATAATATATATTTCCAGTTATTTTCACTAGCCTAATTTACTGAAAACAATGCATAGTTAATTTACAATAGCAAGATAAATTTGGTAATGCTAATAGATAAAAAAATAAATTAAAAATACTTTCGAAGATTCGAAAGTAGAATGAGAGTATCTCAAAACTTTGTCAGTGATAGATATTTAACAACGCCAAAATTTCTATTGTTAATTAATACAAATTGATTAAAAACTTCTTTAGCATGAAACTACAATTCCATGACCATCTTTATACGTTCACATTTACAAAAAGACGTAAAAAATTAAATCGTTGATCTGAACATAATCAAATTGAGTAGTTCAGAAATTTTACTAGGGATTGATTTAAATTTGAATAGAAGCAAGAATTTTATTCAAAAAAGTCTGTTAAATTTAAAATAATTCATGAAATCAATTTGTAATTGTAATTTTCTGCCATTTTAAAATAAACAAAAGTCGCCTAACAAATCAGTGGCGGCGACCGCAAGTGGGATAATTTTTTCGAAAAACAATTGAATATCTCTAAAACCAAAGGAGATAGACCCACACAATTTGGTATCAAATGAAAACGTATTTTATGGGCTTTCCAAAAATGTAATAATATATAGGATGTTTATTTAAAAAAAAAAACATAAGTTTAGTTTGTTTCAACATGAAACACCCTGTATGATCAAAAATATTTTTAAAATGTAGTACCTATTGATATCTACCCATGGTCCAAAAATCATTTCTCTAACTTATTTCTTCTTTGCACAATCTCCCAGCCCTCGTTTGGCCACCTTGTATAACCATACAACTTGTTTATTGTAGCAAAATATTTTCATTGTATCAATGCATTCTGAAACAAAACGATTAATTAAATGAAATAATGTTTAATTGTGTGTAAGGGTGGACCTTTGACCCCGTTAGCGTAATTTTTTTTTAATTTTAAGAGGCTTAAGAAAAATTCTTCCAATAAAAAAAATCCCAAACGTTATTAAACTAAAGATTTTTTAACCGAATCAATTTAAATAAATAAATAAATTAATTAATCAATTGCAAGCATCATCTAACACGGATGTTTAGGGATCAAAATAATTCCTTTTTTGAACAACTAGTAATAAACTCGTGGCGTTGGTACAAAATAAGATCCCATAGCTTTAAATCAATATGGATCATAAATAAAGTTATCTATGTAAAGTGCAAAAAGTTAATGTTTATTGCATGCGACGTGCATATGTCCAACGAGTCCGTTAACCGAATTAATTTAAACAAATCAAATAAATAAATTAATAAAGCAATTACAAAGATCATCTAATATGGCAACTGTAACAATTTTGCATGGATCGAAATAAACCTTTTTTGTGGCGTTGATACTAAATAAGGTCATATAGTGTTAAATCCAAATAAACCATAAATAATAATTATTTATGTAAAGTACAAAAAGAGAGTGGTTATTGCAAGCGTCGTGCAATAAACACTTTATTCACGAGCTATTTTTTTTTAATTTTTTTAATAATGTAATTCTTAATAATTAATTATCATTGATCATCATTGTTAGCGTGATTTGCTGGATCGTAAATTTAACAATGCTTCATTTAAGAGTATACTGATATCAGGTAGTGTCAAAAATCTTCATCGCTACTGTCATTAACTATTTCAATATTATTTCTCAAAGCTATTACGCTAAATTTACAGTCGCACTTTATTTACTCAGTCTGAATAACTGTAACCTGCTTGTTAGTATTGAATGAGTATTCGATATTCACCAAAAAAAGTCAAAGTGTAGTCATAGAGTGTGCAAAAAACAATCTTCCTACATTAGATCTTAACAACACCTTTTTATAAAAAATTTAAAATAAAAACAAATTTGAGTGATAGAAATTGAACTACAATGGTATAATATTTACACAATCGCCTAATTACGTTTCACCTATTTAAACAGAATCACTTCAAAAAAGAAAATCTAAAACGTAATATCCTAGAATGTTTAGCAATTCACTCCTTATTGACTTTTCTACATTTGGAATTGCACTGTTACACCTTCTAAATTAGCTTAGTAGACATACGTAGTATGCAATAAAATTTACGCAGCAGATTATTAAATAAGATTTCTTTTAAATGAGACCTAGTTTGTTCAATGCCGTTAACCCATACCGGAGTTATTGCCATGTTTGACGTTCCCGCACCACTACACTTTATAAGACAGAGCAAAATACGCTAAGCAAAAAAATTTCCGCAATATTTAAAATATATCTTTGCTTTTATATTTTTTGAGAAAGGGCTATTTTGACGGAGGCAGTTTAGTTGGGTTTTTTTTCCGCGGGGTATTTTGTCGGCAGGCTCTATTATAACGTACGTAACCTAACCTCAAAAATACCCAAGACTTTACTGAATAAAGGATTGCTTTTCTAATTAGTTATTTTGAAAGAAAAAGGGATAATGTAAACCACGTTTACCTGTCACTGCCGCGAGAGAGGTCAATGTTTTTAAATTAATACTAATAATAATGAACTCCTTTTTTGCAGAGCAATATCATACTTAGCATATAAGCTTACGAACACTTAACTTTACTTCACAAATGTGTAAATCTGGTGAATCCCTATTATCCCCAAAAAAATCAAGCACCAAGACAAAACTGCTGGTTTCGATCAAGTAGCAATACGCAACTAAATTTATGACACGATCCAAAATAGTAAGTTTAAAAACATGTGTATCTGCTTAATTTTTAATTGCTGCATTTTATTCACGCTACTATGAACCTTGCATAACCATCTTGCTTTTTTATTACGGAAAATACTGTTAAATATAGGATTTGGCTATCAGAAAGACAATCCTCAAAGGTGACTGATGGAACTGTTAAATATTGCATTAGCTAGAGTTCGTTTTTCGCAGCAGTACCTAAAAAGTCGGCAATCTTCAATTGCAACTACAAGCTTGGCTATAATAACGAATATTGGAATTTCCATCTGATCCGTCTCAAGATTATTACAAGGTTAATTTAAGTAAATTATGCAAATAATTAAAAAAAACATTACAATAAATTTTGTTTTTAAAACAGCATTTGACACTTTTAAACTTAAACTTTAACTTCAGAAATGAACCTCAAAAAATATGCTGCTGACCAACTGGCTTTGCAAAACGGGCGTACTGTATTAAGACTTCCATCATTAACTGTTTTTAACTCAATTGAAAACATTTAGAGGAAAGGTATTTGGCTATCTGGGAACAACCCACTGATATATGGAAACGTACAATAGAACATACCGAAATTATTTTAGATTTGTGGCATAGAGAGGATGGGTTCAACCTAGAAGAAACGATCCCTTTAATCATACATTTAGACTTTAGAGGATTCACGACTGGAAGATTTAAAATTTAAGTAGGAATGGGACAAGATAGCAAGGTGCGGTTTTTACAAAATGGTTTAGATTTTCGGAAAGTTTTTTTTTAACATTATTGCCGATTTGTTACAATCTCTTGTTATACCGAAAATAATATGGCTGATTTTCGGCTACAGGACAACTATGCTGTTTTAAATGGAACACCCTGTATGTTTTCCAATATTCTAAAAGTTCTTTCCCTTTCAGAAAATGGAACATAATTTGTGGTTATTAACGAATAACGAATTTATAGGAGTCAGAAATAATTAACTGCATATCGATCAAAAATACTATATTTTTCGAAAATTCACCTGTGGAAAGAAAGTTGTTATGTTCAGTAAGTCCCGTTGACAGAACATTTTGGAGTATAGGACACTTACCATTTCAAACGAGAATAATAGTAAACAATGAGAATTTTTTTAATACAATGTTACAAAAAAATACAGATTTTACAAAATCAAAGCTACAGGTTATTCAAAAATAAAAGTTGCAAGGTTAGATTTTTAATAAACTACTGTAAATGTTTAAAATACCTTCCACCGACTTCAATACAAATATTTAAATTTGTAAAAATCTTATTAAAAGTATTAACTAAAAATGATTCAAGACTGATTTCTATTAAGTTTCAGATATTAACTTTTAATTGTTGTAAATTTGAGGTAGTGGATGACAGCAACGTTCTTTTACATAGCTCCGTAGGAAGAAATCTGGAACTGTCAAATCTTGAGAACGAGGTGGCCAGGATACAGGGCTCCCTCTTCCAACTCACTGGTTTCATATATTTACTTGCTTCATAATCAAATATTAATCACCTACTATTATTATTAATGTTATTATTAATTAAAATACCTACATTATATTTCGTACGGAATTTCAGCGGTAAAAAACGCTATTCACGGTGATCAAACAATGTATAAATTGAAATAGTGAAAAGCAGTACCTACGTCTCTGTACTTCGGTAAAACAAGATTGTAATCGGATTAAATTCCGCCCAAAATCGTTAAGACGGCCCACTTAGTCCCCTACACGACCAACGTTTTCGCCAGGCAGATGACACAAGCTCTAAGAATGAAAAACTATTCAAATACAGCTAAGAATTATACCAACTGCTCTTACCTTTTTAAACTTTCAAATGTTAACCTCTGTCAGTCTAAGGCCTGAAAAAATGGTTTATCTACGATTTTGAGGACCAGATGCTAAGCCTTGCCGGGTGGAAATACAAACAAATTTATTGACTGTAGTTTTTTATATCACTATCAAACACTATTCCATGGGTTAACTGCACAAATAAGTATAATTCAATTCAGGTTCAGGTTTAATAGTTTTAGTAAAGTTTTAAAAAGGTCGGGTAATTCGGATAACACTTCACTACTATCCTCGCCAGGAGTGTTTGCTACGTAATTTATGTACCTAGCTATCCAATTTGTTTATACTGTCTTCTCGTATAAAAGAGTGAATTAAATAAGGATGGTGAATATTCGTAGTGTATTTGACAAAATCAACATACGGTATTGAATAAGCAAATTTAATAGAAAGAGGAAACCTATAAACGCGAAATCAATTTGTTTTACTAATATAGTACCTACTACATAACCTCCATTTGTTTGTTTATCCTTTGATTGGTTCCTTATTTACTACATTTACTTCTTTAATCATAAAGAATACGTTATACAACATGTATGCACAAAGTGTGCAATATTACATCACAATCTTTTACACATATGTGACATACTAATTTATTTACAGAAAAACATGTCACAGTTGCAAGTGTAAATGCAGAAATTCGCAAGAGTCACATATTAATAAGTGACGGAAGTTTTCATCGACCAATCCAGTCGCTAGCATTTAAATGAAAAAAGACTCCAACCATAGGGCGTTATTGGAAAAAAGTTACATCGTAGAAATGCGAATTAAATTTCAAAACAATACATTAAAGATTATTATTAATTTTATTAAATACATAAATAAAAAGTTTACCTCGGGTAGGATTCGAACCTACGACCTGTACTTTGCTAGAGTACCGCGCTAACCAACTGCGCCATCAAGGTTCAAGCCCCAATCGATGTAAATTTTGTCTTTATGTATGTAGAACTGATGTAAATTCTAAATATAATGAGATTACAGTCAAATTACTTATATTAATGGAATGTGAGCCTGCAATATCGCAAGGATTCACACATACCAAAGCAACTTGACTAATATTAAATTATTATAAGTTTTTGTGATGAACCAATAAGTTCAAAGATAAATATGTAATTAAAAATTATTATTAATTTTATTAAATACATAAATAAAAAGTTTACCTCGAGTAGGATTCGAACCTACAACCTGTACTTTGCTAGAGTACCGCGCTAACCAACTACGCCATCAAGGTTCAAGCCCCAATCGATGTAAATTTTGTCTTTATGTATGTAGAACTGATGTAAATTCTAATACATTAAAGAGATCCCACACTCTTCAAAACCGAGCTGCATGGTCTAATTAACTGTCACTTGGTCACATGGTCACTTTAAATAAAAAAAAGTATTAAGATTACCGCCATATCACTGTGAGTTTAATGCGACAGAATTAGTATGGGCACACGCAAAGGGATATTATGACAAGCATATTGGGCGAGATGGTTATAAAGATGAGAACGTAATTGTTATGTGGAACGAAGCTTTACAACAGTGTGATGAAACCGTATGGGCGAAGTGTGTGCGACATACCGAAGAAACAATAAAGCAATGGTATAAACGGGAAGAAATGTTGGACATGACAGTTAACGAACTGATCGGAAACTATTCTGAAAGCTCGGATGTAGATAGTGACCCCGATTAGAAGTTTTACAACCATGTTTCTACAACCTATAATTAATAATACAAGCGTGCTAGTCCATATTTAATACAATTTCTATTAATAATGTATTTCAATTATGTAAGTACAATATATTTTGTGGTATGCTTCTCAAGATGTTAATTCACACATTTCCCAAAGAATTTATGTCCCACGTTAAATGTCATCTTCGTACGAATAATAGTTCGATTTTATTCAGGCACGTAACAACATCCATTTTGTGTAATAATGTTACCATCTTATTGTGGGCCATCATTGCTACTGAATTGGTAACAACAATAAGAAATTACGATTATTAAACGTAGTAGCCTTACAAGGTGTAAATAATGCAGCTCGACAGTTGTTCCATGCAAATTCTTTAACTTATAAATTGAATTCTCTAAATATCAATTGTATGATTGTTTATCAGCAACTTACAACACAACAATTCTCCTGTTTTTATAATTCCACTGCAATTATTAAATGTTTACATTTTTTGAAAATCGCATTGTTAGTAATAGGGCAGCAATGGGTTATAACCTGCAGGCTGCAAACATTACGTACCAAACACCTGTTAGATTTCAAGGATATTATTTTTCAACCGTTATCATTGCGATAATCAACGTTCTGTAATTTTTACAAAATAAATCACAATAAATAAGTAATTGTATTTTGGAATCCTGCAGCTTTAAATGCTGCCATCCCGAGGTTAATTTTCTAATCAGAATTTATTATAACGAAAATAATTTTGACTCATGTTTTTCATATTACACCATATGATTGTATGTGATGACATAGCGTAAACACTCCTGGCGAGGATAATATATTATTTAACCATTGTATTGACGCACGTTTGTAAGATAAATAATAATAAAAATTGTGTAATCACTTTGAAGACTAAGAACGAATAACATGTAAACTCATAATCTACTAAAATATTTACTGTAATAATTCATCCAAAGCGTGTTTTTTTCCAGGCTTACTTATACTTTGTGACATTATTAATGTGCACAGGTCGAAAAAGCTGCAGGAGTTTTCTTCCATTAATTCTGCTTTTTCACACCTTATTTTTGAATAATTTATTCCAAAAACTTCTAATTTCTATTCATTGACTTATTTAGTAAATATACTTTTACTTAATATCCTAAAACACGCTTCACAGAAAACTTTTTAATAAAATTCAATTTCCAACCTTATTGTAATAAATAGCAAAGATTCCGGTTTCTCCATCAAACTCATTTATCAACGTACCTATACTTCATTTTTTTCACTAACTTCTTTTGTCGACGACACGTTCCGTATTGAATCCTTTTCCTGCTTCATTAATTCATACATTATTAGAAATAAATTTATTTCAAAACTTGAAGTTATATTCCAATATTTTGTTTTTAAATTGAGAGCTTTCACTTTTATTGATACATACTTTATGTAATAATTTAATAAAATATATTTGGAACAAAGTTAGATTTTGAATCAAACAATATAAACTACAAATCAAGATCAGGCACATACATGTAATTAAATAATTCATACACTGTTTTAAATGTACGTATATCATGAAATTAACATGCCATTGTAGTTTATACATTAATATTCCATTTAAACTCGATAGTTTACTAAATTCTTTCCCCACCTTAATAAAAGTTCAATTGTCACCGACAGGACGGTATTCAAGAACAAAGAACCCACCCGAAAATTTCAATTTTTTAACATATAATAACTGTATTTTTAACTGTAAATAGAGGAATAATGTAACATTGATTGTTAGTGTTAGTTGTTGTTTAATAAATAAGTATTTACTTATTATTTTATTAGTTCATACATTATCCTTTCTCTGTGTTTTTTCTCATATACATAGAAATGTTCTTGGCTCGGGAAATAATCTTATTAAATATAACACGACCTCGATACATTAGCTACTATTTTTATTGTTACTAAATTTTTCGTGTATTTTACAATTTGTCTCGACATGATTTGGACATTAATAATCAAAGATTAAAGCCCTCGAGCTAAAGCTCTCAGATTGTTAATGCCAAAATTACGTCTCGACAAATTGATTTTAAAATACATTCGAAATTTGGATGCAATAAAAATAGTCGACTATTTATCGAGGTTTTGTTATATTACCGTCGAACATTTTTCAAGTTACGCTGGCCTAGGTCGCATAACACTTCTTTGCAATAATACATTTTTCGTATTGGTATGGCAAACATTTATTTTAAATACCGGTGTGAAGTTAGCAGCCAAAATATAGCAGCCATTTTTTAAGAGAAAAAAATTGAGGTTGCAATAAAACACAGAAATAATAAAGTTCGGGCAAAGCAAAAAGCGTTGCACGTCACCAGTAAGATAAAATGTCAACAGTGTTGTCATATGGATTATGTTATTTTAGGTTATGGTTCTTTACAGTTCCTTTAGGATAAGCGTAATTGCTTTCTTAGTTTATTTGTGTGATTATGGGGTTGATCCATTTACACATGTCAAAGTTACAGAATAAAATATAAAATAGTGACTCCTAAATTAATTTTAGCTTGCTTAAAATTGTGCTCACAAAATGCATCCAAGGAATAAAAAGCTTGAGCAGTTAAAAGTTTCTTAATTTTTTGTTTAATCTGAAATTATCTTTATGTGAATGGTAAATACAGTTACAACAAAGGGATTAAACGTATCAGTGGAAAGTATTAATGTGCGTTTGTAACATGTTAAGCGCCACCTGCCCACGCACTAATGGACATCTTAATTTTCGAAGAAGTTGCGGAGACTACCGGTGGGCATGATCGATTTTGGTTGTTACGTGACCACCGGTGGTCACGCTACTTGATTTGGTCCGAGAATGACCATCGATGCGTACATGGAGCTAACGTGTTAAATATGTATGTAAAAATAAAATAGAGCAATTATTTATTTCTTTGTTAATTATTTACGAGACAAGTCCAATTTATAAAAAAAGTAAACTTAACATTTCCGACTTATAACAACTACAAATAGGTATGTATCATTTTAACACGCTGTGCAACTAATTAAAACAAATTGCACTGAAACAAGTTGGGTACAATTCACAGCAAATTCCTTAAATCACTATTAGAATGACCAGCCGATGAAAAGAAATAATTCACACGATGTTCAATTACCTAATCACTAATATCTTCATAATCGCTATCTGATTCACATATTTAAGCAATTTTCAACTGAATTTCCATCCCTACCTATGTGTTTATTATAATATGATTTTGTGATTCTCCATATATGTTCAATCGGGTTAAACATGCAATGATAGGGAAGTCGAAGTACTCTATGACCATACTTTTCCGCCAGCTGATCCGCAACAAATAGTTTTGGTGGTTTGTTTCTACAATTACACATAAAGTGATGTAATAATATTATAATACTTTATACGTACTCGGCAACTACTTGTAATAATTCGGTTATTAAAAAGTGCACGTCAAATGGAATTTTTTGTTCCGTCAACCAATTTTGAATAGCACCTTTTGTCCACGAACTGTTCGGTATTTTGATAACTACAGATATAATAAACGACAATAAATGACGGATGTCTTGGTTGCAACATTGTAATTTTATTTATGATGCTGCCAATTTTTAGAATTATTTTACCCTAAAATATTACCTTTAATGACAATCCTAAATATTAGTATTACATTGGTACTGCTTTTACGTCATATGTCACGTGCAACGCTTTTAGGATTGCCAGGACTTTAGCAACAGTTTTCAGCAAGACACAGTTTAAGTAGATGAAACATTGGAAAGTCTAAGTTATTAAGATGACATGACATGGCCAGTAACAAAAAGTACACACATTGGTTCTGCGAGGATGAAGACATGGTCAGTAACAAAAAGTACACACATTGGGTCTACGAGGATGAAAAACACCTTAAACAATAAAAACTGTACCACCTCCGATTATTTGTGGCGATTCAATAAAAAGGGAGTAAATGAAAAATAAAATGGATTTATTAAATACAAATTCTAGTTTCTTTACACACAAGTGTTTACTGAAATGAATAGAAAAAAAAACTAGAAATGTAGTTGCTTTTACGAAGGGACCTGAATAAACTTTGAGATTTGACGTAAAAGCATGTAATTCTTAATCGACAGATTATAAGTATGTCCTACAAGAAGTAAAGGTTTATGTTATAGCGGATTTGTTAAATTTTCCGAATTACTAGATAAAAATTGGATAAAAATACTGTATACTGTAGTGTCCCCAGGTACCCTATCTTAAAAAGTGTAATTTGAACTTATTCGCAACAATGAAAATTTAAGAACAAAGCAATCGCTTGACTTTACTGATAATAATGCTACTATTACTCAAATTAATTGCTTGTCTTACATTGACCTTCCTGTCAATAATTAAAACGTTACAGTTTATTTACAAGTCTGATATTTAATTACCCGCAAATCTCAAATCTGATCAAAAGAATTGGCGGTCTAGTGGTAGCTAGGCTGCGTGATTTGAATGAGATAGGCTTGGATGAAGGTGAGTGTTGCATTATGTGCGACAAGTAAACAATGAAACTACTCAAATTAGAATTAACGAGCTTTGTGCAATGATGATTCAACCCGTTAATTTACTAAGTTGGGAAATAACCACCAAGAAAACCCAATTTATTCATAATAAATCAGTAATTGCAAAAGTAGATTAATAAATCAAATAACAAAAAAAAAACACAGAAAGGGTTCAATATGAATAACAAAACACCATTAGATGTGCGTAAAAAATTATAATATATAAAATTATAACATTAAGGAACAAAAAACTAAAAAACAGTTTAGCTACACATAAACGCAAAAAAAACAGTATAATCACACCGACAATTGTATCATTAATAAATCAGAATAAAACTGTAATACCAAGCATGTGGCCCTATACAACCAATTATGCCGGTCTTTCAGTAAATAACAAAATAATAATACAGATTACGATACATATAAAATATAATAAACAGTAACATTAAACAAGTAGTAATAAGGTAACTGCAATGCAGTTTACCTACACTTAGACAAGAACAAAAAAGTAGGCAAGGAATTTACACATACACAATTGTGTGGTTAATAGAACTATATACGTACAATTACAATAGATTACAATATAAAGAGAAATTAGTTCGTAGACAAACAATTTTAAATAAGCCGACTGAATCAAAGACACTTAAAAAAACTCATTAAAACAAAGCCCTGCAAGGGTAAGGTGCAAATAAATCATAACAAAATGACCGGTACACACGCTTGAGTGACTGCGTTAGAAAATACCGCATCCCTCTCTATGCTTACACATTCATCTACATAAAATAATAAGAACAGTACAGATGGAATGTGTTTTACGGTCATCTGGAACCGTATCTGTAAAACCGACCTTGTTTATAACAATTTAGACGTTTGTCCACGCCAACTCTCTACACAAATATTAATAAACAGTTAACAATGCCAAGTCATACTAACAATGAGGAGGTCCACGGTACTGTCTAACGCAGACCTCCATTTATTTTAACAGATTTGAACTTAATGAGCCTGCGTCTGTAATTAGATATTTCTTGCAAGGCAATGATTGATTTTTACTACGTTACAGAGGCCTGTTGTATTGTCTGCTGCGAGCTTTGATCTACATTAAAATACCTACTTACTCTTGAATATAATCCTTTAGTTAAACAATTTATCACCAACACGACGAGTTATGATACGCGGTTTAGACTCGGTGCGACGCCGATTATTTATACATTAATTATTGGAAAAACTTACATTAAAACCTACACAAAAAGAAACGAACGAATTTGCGTTTTAGTTTTACTAAAATGTACACGATAAAAATGTTTATAGACAGAACGGTTTACAATGAGGGTTTCTAATATAAACAATCAAATCGATACAGCTGAATAAAATCTCCAACCACAACTGCAGTTTTTACTCTCCCAATTCACCCCCGTTTTTAAAATTAAAAAAAAAGCAAGAAATATTACGTGGGAATATTTTCAATATTTATTACTACAAGAAGTATTAATTTTGAAAATATGCATTCGTCCGTAACAAACCATATCGGTCTCGAATTTCCTAGTACCAAACAAAGATGTCTTTTGATTTGGGGTATGTTCCAGAATTTACGTACAAAAATTTTCAACGATTCGTCACACTCCTTAAGTAAAGGCGGACACCTGTTTCTATCCTAACATGTGTCCTTCTTTTTCTTTTCAACCCTTAGTATATACATTCAAATATTTCTTACATAAAATACATAAAAGAAAATATCACGGAAAACATTATCAAATCACGACTTATTATCAACATATTAAAAATCCATTAACTATCTTTTTTTTCGCGGTAACGATTTGAAAAATGTTTATATTATAATAAAATTTTTTCGGTCCGCTACCTACAATACCAATATGGTAGTGGTTAAACTATTCCGATGTGATTAATTCACCATATGTATTGTAGTATCCCAAGGTAGCCTATCCTTAAAAGTGTAATTCAAAGTTACTATAAAATCCGTAAAAGCATAATATTGAATGGTACAATGGTGCAAATTAAAAAAATAGCTAGTTGACGTATCTTAAATTATTGTCGTGCATCACACTGACTTCCTTGTAATAATTTAAAATTTATTAACAAGTCTAATATTGTACTCAAATCGAATGAGCTAAAAGTGAATGAGGTTAAGTGTTGCATCATGGGGAAACAAATAAGTTGCTCAAATTAAAACTAACGAGCTTACGCGGTTCAACCCGTTAATTTGCACACTGGGAAAGAACCACCAAGAAAACCCTGTTTATTAATATTTTAAACAATTTTACAGGTACATTAATAAATCCAAGAACAAAAAAAAAACAAAAAAAAGAAAAGATTCAATATGCAGATATAACCAAATACCACTAAATCAGGTTAAAGTAAGCACAAAATTATAAAATTAAGTAACAGAAAATGAAAAGCAGCTTAATTACATATAAACGCAACAAAAAATGTGAAATCACACCCACAATTGTGTCATAAATAAATCAGAATTATGATATTTGGTGACACCAATTGTAACACCAAACACGTGGCAGTTATATAACCAATCAAGGCGGCAGTTGAGTTGACAGAACAGAAAAATTAATAGATAGCAGAAAGGTAACTGCAATGCAGTTTAAACTACACATAGACAATAAAAAAAAACAGACAAAGAATTTACATATACACAATTGGATTGTGAATAAAATTCGTACAGTTATAATAAATTACATACATAAAGAAAACAATTCGTAAACAAACTATTCTAAATAAGCTGGCTGAAACAAATACACTTGAAAATTCAGTAAAATAAAGCCTTGCAAGGGTAAGGTGAAAATAAAATAGTTACGTTAACAAAGTGACCGATAACCTACCCTCAAGCAAGGACGAGGAAGTTTTGAGTGACTGTGCTAGAAAATAAAACATCCCTTTCCCAGATCACACGTTCATGTATAGATCTATCTTAAAACCAATAAGAACGGGTTATTTTTAACAGTTAAAGCCGTGGGCAACCATTTCTGGTTGCGAAATCTGACGTAAAGATAAAATTTTGAGGCTTTCTTAATGGAATCTAGACACATTTCTGTACAACCTGGTATAGTTAATAATAACAATTATCTGATTGACTTAATCTACGCAATCTCATGTGTTCTTTAGGTCTGGTAAACGTATAAAGCCAGCTATGGGATATAATTTTAGTAAAAAATAACTACCAGATCATTAAAAAATTAAATATTGTTAAACTGTCTGGAAGATGACAAATCAGAGCACCATCTAACGGTCGAAGGTTAACAATAAAAAATGTCAGCCAAAAACACATTTAACAAAAATTTAATCAATAATACGAATAAATGTGCGCTTAAGACTCATATGTTATATCAGATTGGGACCATAATATGGAGGTAAAGCTAGAATAGAACGCGAAACCAGAATTGTAAATATTAAAATACTTATCCTTTTTTGGTTTTTTAATGGTGTATTTGTATATTAATGTAATATAATCTAAACGTTTCGATAAGACTTGCAGTTATCTTCGTCAGTAGTAATATTATCTATTAAAATAGTTAAAGATGAAACAATTTTGTGACATTTGAAAATTAAAACATAAACATAACAGTTTGATAAACGTATAAGGCCAACTATGATTTTAGTAAAGAATAACTAGAACAGTAAAAAATTAAACACTGTTAAACTGTCTTGAAGACGACAAAGCAGAACACCCTCTAACGGTCGAAGGCAAAACAAATTTAACAAAATTTAATTAAGCTATGGTGTAAGTGTAAAGTTGTGAAAAACTTCAATTTGAAAATGATAGAAACAATGACAAACATAAACATGGTATCAATTAAAATAATCCAGTTAAATCTAACAAAGAGAATAGCTTCGTGAATAATTTAACAAAATTTAAACAAGCTATGGTGTAAGTGCAAAGTTGTGAAAAATTTCAATTTGAAAATGATAGAAGCAATGACAAACATAAACATGGCATCAATTAAAATAATCCAGTTAAATCTAACAAATAAATAGCTTCGTGAATAGTTTAACAAAATTTAAACAAGCTATGGTGTAAGTGTAAAGTTGTGAAAAACTTCAATTTGAAAATGATAGAAGCAATGACAAATATAAACATGGCATCAATTAAAATAATCCAGTTAAATCTAACAAAGAAATAGCTTCGTGAATAATTGCAAGTGTTATTAACAATGAAAAGCATCATGCAAAAGGATTCATTTATTTTTTAATTTTAATTTCAACTACTTATGTTAAATTATAATGCAGTGGTAATTTAACATAATTGGTAAAGCATTTCCTTTAAGGTCTAGGAAAAACACAGCAAAAAAACCTAGACATACCAAAATTAAAATGAAAATCAAAACGTATCATTATGCCTTTTTTATAAGATGCCAAAACCTATTTAAACGGAGATTTTCTTCTTGTCTATTAAAATTATTAGGGTGTTTATGTATCTCAATAGCTTCACGTTGTAAACAAACATAATAATGAGTTTGTCTTCACAATATATCCATATTGTCAAATTGAATGTAATGGTTTAGATTGTTTAACGCATGGTCAGTTACCGCACACTTCTTTGCGTCTTGTATCAAAGCTACGTTTTGTGGTTCCAATGTACACTTTTCTACATGAACAAGATAACTTATACACTCCGAAAGATGATAATGGGTTAGAAACATCTTTAGGTGATCTTAAATGTTCTTTAATTTTTCTTGTAGTTTTAAAAATAGTGCTAATGCCATATTTAATTGGGATTTTTTCAATTCTATCTGTAACATTAACTATAAAAGGAAGAAAAGCAGTACCGACATTAAGAACTGGCTTAATGTTACGTCTAGAAGGTGTAATAACATTATTAATATATGTAAGTCAATATCCATTATCTTGTAAGGATTTTCTTAAATATTTATATTCATCCTTCAAAAATTCAGGGTCACTAATTCGTTTTGCTGGATCTACTAAAGATTTAATTACACCAATCATATTGACGTGAATGGTGGTTGGATAATTTATGAAAGTATCTATTAGTGTGTGTCGATTTTCTGTAAACCTTAGAAGATAGTGAATTATTATTCCCAGATATTAACATGTCAAGAAATGGTAAACTTCCATTAGTTTCTTTTTGCATGGTAAACTGAATGCTAGGATGTATACCATGTATAAAAACCAAAAACTCAAGCAATGACTCTTCTCCATGTCCCCAAATAGCAAATGTGTCATCTACATATCTCTATACCAAACTGAAGGTTTTTTAGGTGTATTTTGTAACGCTAATGTTTCAAATTTTACCATGTAAAAATTACCTATAACAAGACTAGGGGGCTATCCATTGCTACACCATCAATCAATATGTTTATAAAATTTTTTGGCTGACATTTTTCACTGATAGCCTTCGACTGTTAGAGGATGTTCTGACTTGTCATCTTTAGAGGATGTTCTGACTTGTCATCTTTAAGACAGTTTAACAATATTTAATTGTTAATGTTCTAGTTAGTCTTTACTAAATTTAATTCTATAGTTGGCTGTATACGTTTCTTAAACTGTTATATTAATAGCAGACTGATGTTTATGTTTTAATTTATCAACTTTCCCAAAATTGTTTCAACATCTTTAACAATTTTAATTGATATTACTACTGGCGAAGATAACTGTAAGTGTTATCGAAACGTTTATATTGCATAATATAAAAATACACCATTAAAAAAGGCCAAAAAAGTATTTTATTATGTGTAATAATGGTGAAAGTTTACATCTTCATATTTCAGTCCTTTATGGGGAGGAAACATATCGTTCTATAAGACAATTTGAAAAATTAGGGAAACGTAAAGCACAATTATTATCGTCACTCACTTTTTTATTTATTTTAAATAACTAGGAGGTAATTGATATTTAGTGAGTAACAAGAGTACTTATTGTCATAACTTGTGCTTGTTTATGTGTACATATAGACCTAATATTGTAACGAGTATATGTAATGTGCGATGTTATATTTGATCTGCTTTTAGTCGTTACGTATTTTTATTACTAGTTTTAAATTGTTACATATTCTATACCAAATGGTAACGAATAAATATTATTATTATTACGATGCCGAGACCAAAAGATTATCCCAAAGTTTCACACTAATAATATTTATAGAACTGAAAATGCTCTCTGCGTAATCAAATACATATTACTAAGAAGTTATTAGGTAACACCGATAGAAATCTTTTATATTTACATTTAGAAATTTCATCTATATTGAATACAGAAGTTTGGGATAAAATTGATTCTATAACGTTGAAATCTATGAACATCTCATGTCAACGTCAAAAAGAAAAATTTAATAAATTATACAAACAACAAAATAATAGACCATCTTTTGATATTAAAAAAAACGGTTACAAACCGTTCTGATCAAGTTGTTTCCGATTATGCTATTGAAGCGTTTTCAAAAGAAGGAAATTTTTCGATAACATCAACCTTTTGAAGATATAATTCCTAATATCGAAAACTCCATTAAATCATTACCTTTTGAAGATGCTAATGAATTAGATAAAACCTTAACATTTCGTAAAACTCAAGATCTTATCTAACACTTACTTATCTTAAACGCAATGAAGTTATAATATTAAACTTAAATTACTAAAAATTCAAAAAAAATATTTTGTCAAGACTGTTATTATCTAAACGTAATGAAAATATAATATTAAAATCAGATGAAGGTAATGCAACTGTTATATTAAATATGAACACCTTTAACATTAAAATAGAACAATTGTTGGAACCAGAGACTTATAGTGAACTACCAAAAGATCCTACAAAAAAGTTTCTTTTATAAACCCAAGAACTTATTAAATTATCATCTATTCTTGAAGAAATAAAATAGAAACTAACCAACTCTGAAGCTATTCACCAAAACTATGTGGTTTACCAAAAATCCATAAACCCAATACTTCTTTAAGGCCTATTGGTAGAGCAATTGGTTCTCCTACATATAATATTTGCAAAACATCTTACATTTTTATTACAACCTCATACTCGTATAGAGGTAAAACAACCCATTATATTAAAAATACTGCCGACTTTATTGGAAAAATGCATAATTTCAAAATTGAAGAGAGTGATATAATGGTCAGTTTTGATGTTGTTTTACTTTTTACAAAAGTCCCTCTAAAACAAACTATTGAATATATTGATCCAAGGGATATAACCATTCTTTCTCAGCACTGTCTTACCACAACTTATTTTCAGTGTAATAGTAAATTCTATGAACGATTAATGGTGTAGCAATGGGTAGCCCCTTAGTCCTTCCTGTTCTAGCTAATTTTTACATAGAAACATTAGCGTTATAAAATACAACTAAAAAACCTTCAGTTTGGTATAGATATGTAGATGACACATTTGTTATTTAGTTTTAGGGTTTACAGAAATCCGACACATGCTGATAGATATCTTCATAAATTATCCAACAAAAAAATTGGTGTAATTAAATCTTTAGTAGAACAAGCAAAACGAATTTGTGACCCGAATGTTTGAAAGATGAATATAAATATTTAACAAAATCCTTACAAGATAATGGATATTCACGTACAGATATTAGTTATGTTATTACACCTTCTACACGTAACCTTAAAGAAAGACCAGTTCTTAATGTTGGTACTGCTTTTCTTCCCTTTATAGATAATATTACAGAATGGAAATAATCCTAATTAAATATGGCATTAGGACTATTTTTAAACCTACAAGAAAAATTACAGAACAATTAAGATCACACCTAAATACGTTTCAAACCCATTATCATCTTCCGGAGTGTATAAGTAATCTTGTTCATGTGGAAAAGTACACATTGGAATCACAAAACGTAGCTTTGATACCAGATCTAAAGAACATATTAGATTCTGTAGATTAGGTCAACCAGAGAAGTCTGCGGTACCTGACCATGGCTTAAATAATTTAAATCATGCCATACAATTTGACAATATTAACTCATTATTATGTTCGTTTACAACGTGAAGCTATTAAGATCTATAAGCACCCTAATAATTTTAATAAACAAGAACAACATCCCCGTTTAAATAGGTTTTTAGCATCTTATAATTAAAAAAAGGCATAATGGTACGTCTTGATTTTAGCTCTTGGTATACCTAGGTTTTTGCTGTGTTTTCTCCTAGACTTTGAAGTAAATGCTTTACCAATTATATGTTAAATTACCACAGCACTATCATTTAACAAAAGTAGTTGAAATTAAAATTTTCATTATTAAATAGCACTTGCACTTATAGACAAAGCCATTTCTTTGTTGGATTTAACTGGATTATTTTAATTGATGTCATGTTTATATTTCTGCATGCTTCAATCAATTTCAAATTGAAGTTTTTCACAACTTTCCACATGCATCATAGCTTGATTAAATTTTGTTAAATTTGTTTTTGGTTGACATTTCTCATCGTTAGCCTTCGACCGTTAGAGGGTGTTCTGATTTGTCATCTTCAACACAGTTTAACAATGTTTAATATTTTAATGTTCTAATTATTCTTTACTAAAATCATAGTTGGCTTTATACGTTTATTAAACTGGTATGTTTATGTTTAAATTTTCAAATTTCACAAAATTGTTTCAACATCTTTAACAATTTAATATTACTACTGACAAAGATAACTGCAAGTGCTATCGAAACGTTTAGGTTGTATTACATTAATATACAAATACACCATTAAAAACCCAAAAAAAAAGATAAGTATTTTAATATTTACAATTCTGATTTGGCGTTCTAATCCAGCTTTACCTCCATATTATGGTTCCAAACTTGAGTAGGGTGTTAATCTGATATAACGTATGAGTTTTAAGCGCACATTTATTCGTATTATAAAGATAAAATTGCACACACAATAGACAAGTCGCTTATTAACACAAAACATTCATTGTTAATACGTTATTATGTCCAATACTAAAAATAAGTTTAATAATGTTCTCTCACGGTTTTAATCTTCAGGGTGAAGGGCAATTGTGTAGTGGTTGTGTCAATACGTATGTATTCTTTATCGATTTAACACATCTTAAATGTATTCTCTACGTACGTCATAACTTCTAGTACCGCATTCGCACATATCTATTATACAAGAGTTTTAATTTCAAAGTTCATAAACATTTTTTAATCTTAGTAATTTTATTTTGTAACTGCCCACTAAATTGTAAAACATAAAAATGTAAATTTTTACAATAAAACATTCGAAACCCAAGTATAAAAAAGATACGGCGTTACTGAATTTTATCCTAAAAATCTTTTAACAGATATTTGAAATAGTTATGTTAGCCTTTTTACTTTAAAGATTATAAGAGTTAAATAAAATGGCGCGTATCAATTTTCATGAAAAGAATTCATAACTATCAAAGTATTCTGTGAGGTAGCATTTCCTGTATGAAATTATCTGTTACAATTTAATAAATATGATTAGATAGTTCATAATTGAGAAATTTAATAGTATGTAATAAAATATTACATTACCTAATCACACCATATTTTAGCAGCGAAATATTTTGGCATGTACCTGAAACAAAATTAACATAAATTAGATAAATATACAAATATTTTTTATTTAAAAAAAAGTCTTACAATATTTGCGAAATTAAAATATGTATCGTTAAATAATAAAGCCCATTCACTGCGGCGCTGTATAGAGCGCGTGGATCGGCCAGTGCGGCGCTAAAAGTCGTCAGACGTAGCGAGTCGGCAAAAATGTCGAATTAATTGCTGAATAGGATCTGTTTCTCTATACGTTCAACGCTCTAGGTTGATACAGACCGATCCTTGGAATGTTTTATTAACAAACTTCTGACAAATGGTACAAAATAAATTAAATTACGCTTAAAAAACAAATGCAAATAAAAATAGATTCTTTACAAAATCGTTTCTATAAAATTCGAACGAGTCTCAAATCAAATTGTGATGCGTGTGATATATTTCAAAACACGGAACTACGCACAACCTACGACATTGCACTCTTTACAAATAAAATCACTCTCTTTTCGGATTCCTTTTTGGCCGCACACGTAGTAACGATAGCGAACTTTTTTTGGCGTTTATTTTATTTGAAATTGCTTTCTTCGGGAAATCTCTGGCGGCCCGGCGTTGCTTGCCGAGAAGTATTTATTACCTTTCCTGAAGTGTACTCTCAATGATTTGTTTTGTCAGTGCCATTTGGAATTTTGCCAAAGGTATTTTCTTCTTTACAATTTCTTGAAATCGTACATGATCAATGAGCAGGGCCATGTCGTGAAGGTAAAGAACACCTTTTTATAGCATTTTGTGTTACGTCTAACGCATTTGACCGAATTGAGGAGCACATCGATTTTGCTGACTGCTCCCATATTCTTGTTTTAGTGGGTAATACATGTAGGCTTGACGACATGTCTACCTAAAGTTCTGTCTAGCATATACACTTTCAGTTTATCGCACCACTTTATAAAATCAACACACCGTTTGTCGTACAAAAGGTGAACTCCCCACGTTGTATTTTCTCGACCATGTTTGGCATCTGCTTCCACGTGCATTAGTGGATTTGTCGTATAACCAAAGGAAAATATCGGGGCTCGTGTAACATTTGTCAGTATAGAACATATGCCCATTATTTAGGCAGCCCTCCAACAAGTCATAACTATTTCAGCCGATTTCCCATGGTCCTAGTTGATCACATTTAAAGTTACTCTAAGCGAATCGCACCATACAAAAAACCACTCCAAAACGATACCGTTTCGAAGGAATAAACTGTTTGAAAACCAGCCTGCCCTTAAACAACATAACACTTTAGTCAATGCGTAGCGGTTGAAGGATTATGCAAACTTGTTTCGCAAATGATTGATCATACAGCGAAGTTTTTCAAAGTATCCTCCTCCTTGAAAATATTGTTGTCCGAAAATGGAGCATTCGTAGCAGAAGCAAAAAACGGTCTCGGGGCATAGTGTTTCCAATGTCTGGTGTTGAAAGTAGAGGATTTGTACCCCAATATTCATAAATGAGGTTTTTTGTACTCGCAATCAGAAAATTCAGTGCAAAACACATTTGTTTTTGAACAAAACATTAGCCGGGAACGTGGCGCAAATTTCCTTGTTAAAGAACGTAATCGTAAAACATTTTTCTTTTGCACAAAAAAATTCATTTTTTCTTCGTCCAAAAAATCTTGAAGACACTAGTTCGGTGCTATTCTCGAAAAGGTCTGGCACACTACACCCCGATTTTCCCGAATCGAATAGAAAAATATGTGGTTCAATCGATTTTGTTTCCCAAGATAATTTACCATGATTATCGTGCAATAAATTTTCTTCGGGAACCGGATGTTGCAGCTTATGCAATGTTTCTTCCACACCGCCATCTGAATGCAAATAGTATAATTCCTCCTTGGAGTCATCTTGAAATTGCTTTTCAGAATCGCTTCTTGTTAGTGTAATAATAACCTCGTCGTGGTGGAATATTTGCTATGTTCACGCGTTCGATGTACTCGTAACAATGTGTCTAACGCTGCACTTAGTGTCGTAGGCATTGATTCGTGAATGATCGACAAAACTCGGACAGAGTCGCACACTCATGTCGCGAGGTTCTCCTATAAAATGTGTACGCAAATCATCGACGACGACCGCATCCAGTCGTACAGTCTCCACTGCATAAAGGCGACAGACGCACACCTCGTGGTTTTTACGGCGTCTATAGACGACGGACGCACCGAAAGGGTTAAAAGAAATCCCCCTTAATATTGCTATCATTATAAAGAGAATTGATAATATTAACTGTAAGATGAAATTCACGCATAAGCATCTATCGAAGGTCGCTAGCAGAATAGTTGGAAGCGATGTTTCCATTAGTTACAGATTAAATGCAGTTGAGTCCGACAAAATAATCTTTATTTTTAAGAATTTATTATTGCATATTAAACTAGAATAAATGTTGCTTAAATGCTTAAATACTTCTTTTACTGTTTGTATCCGTAGGGTAAAATTGACATATAGATTTTAAAATTAATCCACTTGTAACATTTTACAGTTATGATAAGGTTATGCTATAGTTACCAGCTGATTTTTGTGAATGCAAAATAGGTCTGTTAGAAACCGATGAAAATATAAAGTATTACAAAATTATGTATCTTTAATAACTGATAATCGGAAAATTGATACACTGATGGTATTTTATTAACTTTTAATATTTAACGAAAAAAGGTAGGTAGTAAAACTTTCAAAACATACTGTATTAGGAAGAATAAAATTCTTCCGTGTTAGCTCTTTAGTCTTACGTGTAACGTATAGGTATTAAAAACAATGTATACCTAATTACATAAATGCTCTGAATCGTGGAGTACCGCATATTTTACAAATACACAAGTATTGTTTTATGGGCTAAGATATATAATTAGTATGCTAACAATTTTAATGATTATTGCATAGCACCGCCCATCAACCAATGAAATAACACAAATTTCAAATTTTGAACCAATTACATTTAAAATAACTGATAAGTAAAATTAAATATATAGTTATAATATACTCGATAGACAAGATCAATTTTTACAGTTTCCATAATTAAACTTATTCAATAGTCAAATAATAGTATATTATGTTTAGGAGTAAAGTGATACTTTATGTGGCGAAGCTGAATGTTTATTTTGCCGAACGAAGTGAGCAAATATCAGCTGAGCTACATAAATACTCCGAATAATACTTTTTATCCGCAAACGTAAAAATAATTGGTAAAGATCGAAAGGAAAGATCAAACATAATTAGCAGGTAAAAGAATAAGATAATCAGGACGATTTGCAAGTAAACGCTTTGCAAGTACTGAAACCATAACAACGCACATTTAATAAAAATAAAAATGCCTAGGAACAAAAGTACAACTTTTACTCCATGTCTGAAAAGTAAAACCTTTACCTTTGACATTGAGTCATAAAAGTGTCACTTTTGTGACGTTTGCGGATAAAATATATTTTGTGCATAGTTCCTCTGATTCGATAATACTGTCTAGGATGCATTCGAGCTTGTTGCTTGAGAAAATTTGCACGAATGCAGTAGCTTTCTAATAAAAATGGGGCATTAACACGAAAATTTTAGTTTTTCAAGTTTCTACAAAGGTGGATTTTTGAAAAAGTTTTGGTATACTACAGGTCTTATTTGCATATCCGGAAAATATGTGAACTAACCCGTTTGCATTTAAAAAAATTATTACTTTTTAATGAAGGACATATTTTTTTGTCTAGTCTTGCTCTCTATTCTTGATAGTTCTTTGAAATTCATCGTTTACTAAAAGTAAGGTAGATTTGGTATGGCATAGCGGTATTCTAATAAGATAAGAGAACAGACAACATAAATGTTAACATAGCATGTTTATGACAACATAGTATAAAAATAGGTTACATAAAACCACGTGATCTGCATGGATCGTTAGTGCTAAGTTAGAAACTTTTAGTACTTTGCAGGTTCAACCAGCACGACATCCTCTAGTGTAGTGTTGAGTTCCTACCGATATTGAAAGCACTGACGAAGTGACCTACAAAATCGTTAGTGTCCTTTACCATTTTGCAGTTTGAACCAGAACGACCAGTCTTTTTCAAGAAAACGACACTCCTTTAGCTAACAATTGAAAAAATAAACACTCTTGTTTGGAAAAAACAATGAAATTGTTATTGTAACGTGAGATTTGAATGTTGTCTTTAATACAAATAGCGCACACACACTTAACCTCACAACGTAATAAGCCTCACATTTGGGCACCATTTTGTAATAGTTCTCTTTGTTCGTCTTTCTGTTGGGGGATATTTTGTGATGGTTCGCACGTTGGGGATAATTTTGTGACGGGCGCATTACCTGCGATTATTACACTAAGTGATTTTAATTTATAAAGACAACATTCATTAACTAAACTTTACTTTTATTGTTATCAAATGTCTGTTCGTATAAATGAACTTTAATAATTACTCAACAAATTCCTTTTTTCCTTTTATCGGGACGCTCCAGCTGCGCAATAAAATGATAAATGGTTATTGTTATCATTCATTAAAATCATTCTCAATCTGATGTTATTAATTACCTGTACTTTGCAATTAATTGAACTTGCTTTCTTCAGTATTTACACCTGCAGTGTTTGTATAAGATTTTAAGATTTGCAATAGTCAATAATAAAAATGAATCAAAAATGATAATATTTAATTAAGAAAAATTCTATATGCACACTGTTTTGTTTACAATATTATATAAAAATGATTCTAATTCTATGTTAGTATTTTTCTTAATATTAACATGCAAAAACAATCCTTTACAAATGATCAACGAAATATATTTTCGTTCAGCATTTGTATCTAAACATAAATTTAAAAATAAATAAAACACACCAATTTTCGTTTATTTGTACTATCAAAAGGTTCTTACTGGTTATCACTTTGTACGAACCGGTGACGTAATGCTTGCGTTCCTTGGACTGGTAAAGAGGCCTCAAATAGGTTATAGACTGCTGACGCCTTACTTTCTTTATTCTTTTTACTATATTCTTTGGATCTTTGTTGGGGATCAATACTATTCTAATTTTCTTTTATCAGTTAATGATTTTAGTAAGTAATTGCGCGATACATTTACACAATAGTTTTTACTTCATTGTTCAGTTTTAATTACAAACGGCGTGCGCAACAAACTGCAAGTGAGCTACGAAAGACCATTCTTTAATTATCAATGTTTTTTAGTTATACTTTATATATCGATCTATTAACTGGGTCGATTTTCTTATTGTACATTTATCACTCGCTATCAAAACATCAACTTGGAACACTTTCAATACGCACTTAAAACACTATGGTAAACTATTATCTCTTATATTTCCTTATCACTATATCAACTGAATTTTCGTCATAATTTCACAATTTAATCAGGCCGTTTTTTCCGCTAGGCCAGTGAGGCCATGGCCTTGGGTCGCTTATACAAAAGGCTCGGTCACCTGTCTTAATTTTATTTTGAAAAATTAAACGTCTTGCACTAATTTTTGTTGGGACCGACTCCGAACGCAGCGAGTATTGTATAAGTACACACAGATTCTCATAATCATAAAAAGTCAATATTTATAATTTTATATAAACAAAATTAAAACATTATTCTGCTGTATTTATGATGCCTGCATTATTTACATCTTGTGACCGCGCGCCGTCAAGGCGTCAGAGGATTGATAACGTATTTATGTGTGACGGGATTACCCTTAAATAATGTTTATTTTAAACCATTCGTCTCGTTGCTTGTTCCACTTGTTCCGATTAGCATGGAAAAAGTCTGTTTATTCTACATGATATAATACTGTATTTAGAGCACAGTTCAGTTTTAGAATCTACGTTCTCTATAAAACCGTGTACCTATTGATCTTAATCCAATCATCATACTTGGAAACCCAACGGATTTCAGGTAAAGCAACATTGATTAATTTATTTATTTCTGAATGAGGAATATGCAGGTCGTGAGTAATGGCGTAATGCGCATAAAAATCAGATTAGTTATTAGTACCTCAAAGTATTGCTTAAAACATTGTGTATGTCAGTTGTATCATACAATAAAGTATAAAGTAATGTTATCCAATAGTCATCAAAATAATGAAGAACATTCATAATTACTTGTTGAGCATGTAACTTTAGATTATGATTATTACGAAGCATCTTAACTCAGAAACAAATGATATTTATATTTAAAATTCACATATCTGTATATACAAAATTATATTTACCTCTTTCTACAACGTTTATCGGTAATGTAGTTTTGAAAAAAATGTTTTTATCTAATATAAGAAGTAAAACGTATAAAAGGAAATTAACCCAACAATCAAAACAAAACGTCAAAATGAATGTCAGAATATTATATAAGGTGTCGACATACGATTATCACAGTCGCATTTATTAACACGACATTAAAAATTAAATATTTTAATTATTCATTTTCATTGTTATAGAATAGAAAATCCCACAAAATGTCTTATAAACACAAATCAGGTTGGGAAAAGAAGAAGTTAAAGTTAAAAGAATTAGACAACAAAAACAACACAATTTTATGAAAACATTCATACTTTCACCAACAGCAAGTAGGTACATCGAGCGAAACAACAGAACATTTAGACATGGAAATTGATAATAGTGAGATTTGTAATGATGAAAATATCAATAAACAAATAAATAAACAAGTCAATGAAGAAGCATTTTCAGACGAGTTACCTGATGTAGCTGTACATATTACAAATGTAACTGAAGCAAATATTTTACCGTATTCCAAAGACATAGCACACTGGCCTTTGAAAATTACAAATGACATGCAAGAATATTTTATACAAAATCCTCTTAACCAAATTATTGGAAATTTAGATACTTCACGGAAATTATGCAAAGGTCATACTACTCGATACCGGCTCGGTATTTAAACGGCAATTAAGAAACAAAGACATAATGAATAGAGATTGGTTGATTTATTCATCAACATCTCAAAAATTATATTGTTATGTATGCAAACTTTTTGGAAAAACGATTAACAGTTTAACAGATGGATTTGATGACTGAAAAATGTACATGTTCGCATATCAGAACATGAACATTCCAAAGAGCATATGACTTCAACGTGCACATTTGTTATCCGGTCTCGAATTGAAGGTAAAATTGATACCAGCATTTTAATTACATACGAAAATCAGAAAAAATATTGGCGTGATGTATTAAAAAGCATAGTATCAACAATTAAATACCTATCAAGACATGGGTTAGCATTCTGAGGTGACCATGAACACATATTTTCTAAACATAATGGCAACTATTTAGGATCTCTGGAATACCTTAGTGAGTTTGACCCTTTTATTGCAAAGCATCTTGAAAAATATGGTAATCCTGGAAAGGGAAAAATCAGTTATCTTTCAGCTACAATATGTGATGAATTTATAATTCTTATGTGCAATAAACTGAGGACAGTATTCATCAATGAAATAAAGCAGGCGAAGTATTTTTCACTCATTGTTGATTCTACTCCTGATACATCTCACGTTGATCAATTAACACTCATTATAAGATATTTAGTTCCAAGTGGTGATATTGTAGAAAGATTCCTGGAGTTCATTCCAATTTTTCGCACACTGGTAAAAATTTAGAAACTGTGATCGTTGAAAAATAGAATCTTTGGGATTGGACTTGAAGTATTGCAGGGGCAAAGTTATGATAATGCTGCAAATATGTCGGCGAGTACCAAGGACTACAAAGTAGGATCAAACAACATAGTTCTGCTGCAGAATACATCCCTTGTTCAAGTCATACACTTAATTTAATAGGTAACAGTGCAGCCGAATGTTGCTTGAATAAAAATTTTTTTGATCTGATTGAAAATATATATGTTTTTTGTCTGCATCTACACATCGTTGGGCTGTCTTAGAAAAATTTTGAAAATACATCTCATTTAACAGTCAAAAATTATCAACTACAAGATGGTCATCCGACATGACGCTATACGAACCCTTAAACAGGTTTTGTGAAAATTAAAAGCTCTTAGTAATTTGTCTAATGATCATTCACAAAAAAATTGCGCAAATAGAAGCAAAGAATTTGGTACATAAAATGAATTCACTTGAGTTCGCCATATTTGTTGTAATATGGGATAAAATTTTAGCTCGTTTTAATGCATCATCTTTGTCATTTCAAGATTCTAGTGCCACTTTAAATATTACACAAGATATACATATTCTGCGTTAGAAAAATTTATAAATAATTTAAGAAATAGTTTCGACGAATGCGAAAAGATGCTTTATTATTCGCAGATAATAAAGAATACAATACTAATACTACAAAAGGTCAATCAAAAGAAAAACATTTTACGATGAAGGTACAGAGAAGACGTATATTTAAAAGAACTAGATCATTTTCGTATAAAAATATTTTTTGTTATTTGTGATACGATCATTAGTCAAATACAAATACGTTCGGAATCATATAGAAAAATATACAAAAATTTTCAATGTTTTTTTGAATATGATTCGTATTTGAACAATGACGTTGAATTAAATGAACTAAAGTTAATTTACAAAACGGATATTTCGGTAATAGATATAGACGGTGAAATGAGACAATTTCTATATTTAGCCAAATCAATGAAAAAACAAATATAAATGAAATGTTTAAATTAATAAGAGAAAATAATATATCTAGTACATTTCGAACATAGATATTTTATTAAAATATTTCTCACGATGCCAATTAGCAGTGCTAGCGGCGAAAGAAGCTTTTCTGCCCTCAAAAGGCTCAAAATTATTTACGGAGCAGTTTAGCTCAACAAAAGTTGTCGGTATTATCTTTGCTTTACATTGAAAGCGATAGTGTGCAAAAAATTAGACTGTAACGACATCATCGATGAATTTGCTTCGGTAAAATGCAGAAAAGTAAATATTTAATGTTTAGGTTTTTATATAGATATATATTTGTATTGGCACTTTCATTATGCCTTTTTGTATAATGTCGATTTATGCTGACAAAAAATAAAAACTATAAGAATTTTTTTGAACCGTTTAGTGTTTAATTCAGTTTATATTGTTTTTGTGATATAATAAGGTTTATAAGGTACAATATTATATTTATTGCTTATGTATAAAAAGGTGTTTACCAGTTTACCTTTACCGTAAACAAATACAGAAAAAATTTTTTTTTATTTTTTATAATCTAAAGAACAATGTAAATCTTTAATAACATTATAAATTTATCAGGAAATTTCTATTTCAAACGAACTCGCATTTGGCATTATAGAATTTATGTACCTACAACCTACTTAAAATGTAATTTTAGCAAAATTAAATCTAGCAGCAATGAATAATCAAGCTTAAAAAGGCTTCTGTTGCATTTTTTTATTATTTGACTTAATTTCTGGAAGGGGATGGGGTCCGTTAAATGCTCATGGCCTAGGGCCGGTACAATGCATAAGACGGCACTGAATTTAATTGTAGCATAACTTAAGCTGCAGTAATCGCTTTTCAACCAACCCTGATCGCTTACTAGAGGCGACCCTTTCTTGATCGCTTACTTCATGCGACTGACTAACAAATACACCTCATTATGATAGCGTTCCTACTTGTTCCCTTTTACAAAACAGTCATCCCCGCAAATTACCGCGTATATTTAAAAACTTTCCAATTTAATATGTAAATACTAGTCGAAACAAGCTCAAGCTTCTTATCTTAATATTAATTATGTTCAAATACAAATAACCAATAACCATTAATGTCATATAACGGCGCGAAATTCGAGTTTCTAATACCTGCATTACAACAAACACATTCACTATTTATGGTCTCACTGCCATAAATACTCATAATGCTAGAAAGAATAATTGTCTGGACACCTGCTGGTTCAATCATACAAAATACTGACTGGACATTTGTTGACGATAAATCTTGAAAACTAATTTAAGACCTTCATACACTTGATTAGTCAAGCTATTCGTATTGCTCTTCCAGAAAAATATAGAATTGTAAATAATTTGAAGGATGATTCCAGACAGTGGTTCAATGACGATTTAAAACGTAAAAGAGATTATCTCGATTTGATACAAACTTGAATAAGATCAATCCTAATGAATAATTAAATAAAAAAGTAAAACAGCATAACTATGAATATAGAAATGCGCTAGTTGAGGCAAAAAAGAATGTTTATGATAATGTGATACGTAAATCATCCAATTCACAAAAAACAATGCGGTCATTCATTAATAATAATAATAAAAAACAGACAAGGCCTTCATCAACTTTGATTTCAGATGACCATTTTAACTTAAGTTTTACGCAATTCACTCATACTGTTATTAATAATATGACGGCTAATAAACATTCCTTTAAATACCATCTATCGAAAACAAAACTTAACATTCCTCAAACATTCAAATCTAATCCAGTCAGTGACTTAAACACAAAAATTCTCCACACGATCATATATGTCATTGTATGTCCTTTATGTAAACTAATTAATCAGTGTATAATTGGTAACACGTTTCCAGATGTTTTAAAAATATCACAAGTAGTACCTATCCACAAGAAGGGTTGTGTAGACGAGATTTTCAACTATAGACAATGATCCTTCTGTTTGGAAAAAAATTTGAGGTTGTTATAAAAACTCAACTCGTTGACTATTTCGAAAAAAGCAAACTTCTTAATCAACACCAGTATGGATATCGAACAAACAGTCGACTACTTTGGCAATTAATGATTTAATATCTTACATCTGCGAATCTTTTGAAAATTCCAAATTTACTCGCTCTCAATTCTTAGATCTCACAAAGTCATTTGATTGCGTTTGTCATGATATACTGATCGAAAAGCTAAAATTTTACGGTCTTAATTACAATAGCAGTAACCTAATAAAATCTTACCTGCACAATCGTTCTCAGTTTGTTTGTTAGCATTGTATTTCTAAAAAAAGCTATGGTTAGTTTAGGGGTACCACAGGGATCGGTATTAGGTCCCATTCTACCTCTCATGGTCGTAAACGACTTGCCTTTCTGTGACACAAAAGCAAAATTTATTCTTTTTGCGGGTGACACTGTTTTTTCTCAGATGCATGAAACTCACGACACTCTATTTTCAAAATGTGAAAAAACACAATCAATTCTGAGCGATTGGTTCCTTGCAAATATACTGACCTTGAATCTTGGAAAAAAAACGAAATTGTTATCTTTACATTAAAAATCATACCACCATTAGTACCACTTCCGTAAAGTTTCTAGGTTTATACGTTTATACTAAACTATCATGGGTGAACTACACTGATTTTGTTAACGCGAGGCTGTCAAAGAGTCTACACTTATTGAGAAATTTGGTATATAATGTTTCCTTAGCAACACTTTTGTGTGCTTATTACGCTATTGTTCATTCGATTATTTCACATGGTATTCTAGTATGGGGTCATACGAGACGGAGTGATAGAGTATTTGCTTTGCAAAGAAAAGCAATTAGAGTGATACCCGACTTAAAATACAGAGAAGATTGCAAAGAAACATTTATAAAATTAAAAATTTTAAGTTCCCTCAACTTATTCTTGCAGTGGGTGGTGGCTGGGTCGGTCGGTCTGTCTGTCTGTCTGTCTGTCTGTCTGTCTGTCTGTGTCTGTCTGTCTGTGTGTCTGTCTGCCTGTGTGTCTGTCTGTCTGTTGTCTGTCTGTCTGTTCTGTCTGTCTGTCTGTCTCTGTCTGTCGTCTGTCTGTCTGTCTGTCTGTCTGTCTGTCTGTCTGTCTGTCTGTCTGTCTGTCTGTCTGTTCTGTCTGTCTGTCTGTCTGTCTGTCTGTCTGTCTGTCTGTCGTCTGTCTGTCTGTCTGTTCTGTCTGTCTGTCTGTCTGTCTGTCTGTCTGTCTGTCTGTCTGTCTGTCTGTCTGTCTGTCTGTCTGTCTGTCTGTCTGTCTGTCTGTCTGTCTGTCTGTCTGTCTGTCTGTCTGTCTGTCTGTCTGTCTGTCTGTCTGTCTGTCTGTGTCTGTCTGTCTGTCTGTGTCTGTCTGTCTGTCTGTGTCTGTCTGTCTGTCTGTGTCTGTCTGTCTGTCTGTCTGTCTGTCTGTCTGTCTGTCTGTGTCTGTCTGTCTGTGTGTCTGTCTGTCTGTGTGTCTGTCTGTCTGTGTGTCTGTCTGTCTGTGTGTCTGTCTGTCTGTGTGTCTGTCTGTCTGTGTGTCTGTCTGTCTGTGTGTCTGTGTGTCTGTCTGTCTGTGTGTCTGTCTGTCTGTGTGTCTGTCTGTCTGTGTGTCTGTCTGTCTGTCTGTCTGTCTGTCTGTGTGTGTCTGTCTGTCTGTCTGTCTGTTCTGTCTGTGTCTGTCTGTCTGTGTTGTCTGTCTGTGTCTGTCTGTCGTTCGTCTGTCTGTGTGTCTGTCTGTCTGTGTCTTCGTCTGTCTGTCTGTGTGTCTGTTCGTCTGTTGTTGTCTGTCTGTCGTCTGTCGTTGTCTGTCTGTCTGTTGTCTGTTCGTCTGTGTGTCTGTCTGTCTGTGTGTCTGTCTGTCTGTGTGTCTGTCTGTCTGTCGTGTCTGTCTGTGTCTGTCTGTGTCTGTCTGTCTGTGTGTCTGTCTGTCTGTGTGTCTGTCTGTCTGTGTGTCTGTCTGTCTGTGTGTCTGTCTGTCTGTGTGTCTGTCTGTCTGTTCTGTCGTTCGTGTCTGTCTGTCTGTTCGTTCGTCTGTTGTTCGTTCGTCTGTGTGTGTCTGTCTGTCTGTGTCTCTGTCTGTTGTCTGTCTGTCTGTGTGTCTGTTGTTGTTTGTGTGTCTGTCTGTCTGTGTGTCTGTCTGTCTGTGTGTCTGTCTGTCTGTGTGTCTGTCTGTCTGTGTGTCTGTCTGTCTGTTGTTGTCTGTTGTGTTGTCTGTCTTGTGTCTGTCTGTTGTGTTGTCTGTTTCTGTTGTCTGTGTGTCTGTCTGTCTGTGTGTCTGTTGTCTGTTGTCTGTCTGTCTGTGTGTCTGTTGTCTGTGTGTTGTTGTCTGTGTTCTGTCTGTTGTGTGTCTGTCTGTCTGTGTTCTTTTGTCTGTCTGTGTGTCTGTTCTGTCTGTGTGTCTGTCTGTCTGTGTGTCTGTTGTGTGTGTCTGTCGTCTGTGTGTCTGTCTGTCTGTGTTCTGTCTGTCTGTGTTGTCTGTCTGTTGTCGTTGTCTGTTGTCTGTCTGTCTGTGTGTTCTGTCTGTCTGTGTTCTGTCTGTCTGTGTTGTCGTGTCTGTCTGTCTGTTGTCTGTCTGTCTGTGTGTCTGTCTGTCTGTGTGTCTGTCTGTCTGTGTGTCTGTCTGTCTGTGTGTCTGTCTGTCTGTGTGTCTGTCTGTCTGTGTGTCTGTCTGTCTGTGTGTCTGTCTGTCTGTGTGTCTGTCTGTCTGTGTGTCTGTCTGTCTGTGTGTCTGTCTGTCTGTGTGTCTGTGTGTCTGTCTGTGTGTCTGTCTGTTCGTGTGTCTGTCTGTCGTCTGTCTGTCTGTGTGTGTCTGTCTGTGTGTCTGTCTGTCTGTGTGTCTGTCTGTCTGTTCGTGTCTGTGTGTCTGTCTGTCTGTGTGTCTGTCTGTGTGTCTGTCTGTCTGTGTGTCTGTCGTTGTCTGTCTGTCTGTTCGTCGTGTCTGTGTCTGTCTGTCTGTGTGTCGTCTGTCTGTGTGTCTTGTCTGTCTGTGTGTTCTGTCTGTCTGTGTGTTCTGTCTGTCTGTGTGTCTGTCTGTCTGTGTGTCTGTCTGTCTGTGTCTGTCTGTCTGTGTGTCTGTCTGTCTGTGTGTCTGTTTCTGTCTGTGTGTCTGTCTGTCTGTTGTCTGTCTTGTGTGTCTGTCTGTCTGTGTGTCTGTTCGTTGTGTGTTGTCTGTCTGTCTGTGTGTCTGTCTGTTGTGTGTCTGTCTGTTGTGTGTCTGTTGTGTGTCTGTCTGTCTGTGTGTCTGTCTGTCTGTGTGTCTGTCTGTCTGTTGTCTGTGTGTCTGTTCTGTGTGTCTGTCTGTTGTTCTGTCTGTCTGTGTGTCTGTCTCTGTGTGTCTGTCTGTGTGTCTGTCTGTCTGTCTGTGTGTTGTGTCTGTCTGTGTGTCTGTCTGTGTGTCTGTCTGTGTGTCTGTCTGTCTGTTGTCTGTCTGTCTGTGTGTCTGTCTGTTTTGTTGTCTGTCTGTGTGTCTGTCTGTGTGTCTGTCTGTGTTGTCTGTCTGTGTGTCTGTCTGTGTGTCTGTTGTCTGTCTGTGTGTCTGTCTGTGTGTCTGTCTGTGTGTCTGTCTGTGTGTCTGTCTGTGTGTCTGTCTGTGTGTCT